>SNQJ01S0258211.1:0-12368 GCA_010110895.2 Picea sitchensis | reverse complement strand
GAAGGCTCGGGCATGGATGATCCAATCGAGTTGTTGTGACTATGTTGAAATGTATGTTTGTTTGCAGTGTTTTTGTAACATTTTTGGTTTCTTGAAGCTCTGAATCAAGAGAATCTTGTCCTCAGAGTTTTTTTTCTCCTCAGGCTGCTGGACGACTGGATGTCCAAAGCAATCCTTTACATTTTCTCCTCAATTTTTGCCCCCTACTCACCCTTACTAAAACTTACTGATTGAAGTTAGATCAAGACCTCATCTGCCTATGCATATTAGCCCAATTTTCTGAGTTAAAGCGATATCATCTTGAGTTTGCATCCATTAGACCCCCCTTAAATTTATTCATTGTGACATAAAAACTGATGGGTATTGGGCTTACCTCTGCCGCAATCCAGAGGTGACTTCTAGTGCTAACAGGCAGTAGGGACTAGTTAAAGTCCTAGGATCACCAAATATGATTTTAGATTAATTACTTAACTGAGTGAGTAGAGTTGTTCCCTTTAAGGGTACTAATTCTTCAGTTATGTGTGTGTTAATTTAAAAATGTGTCTTATGTTAGTGGTTAATTATTGTTAAATGTTCCTTTAGTATGCATATTTGGTACTAAATAATTATGCAAGGTTATTATGAATTTTTATCTAAACTAATAAATGAAAAAAAAACTATTAAGATAGTGGTTAATTGCTATAAATCAGATCTAGAAATGTTAAATTATGAATTACCATAAGTTGGAAATGAAATGAACAAGTCTTTAAATGCTATCAAGCCACCATTAACTTATTATATGTTGGTAAACCAATTAGCCTTGAGATCTAAAGTTAACAAATCTACAAAATTAAGTTATGAACCAACATCTAAGATCTATAAACATAATGTTTCCAAAATCATTTGTTGTTCACAAAAAATTAAAGTCCAGTGTGGTGAAGCCCCATACAACATGAATCCTTTTCCAACTCCACACTCATATTGTTTGAAGGGAATATGAGATCATGATAGAATTATAATATAGACAATTGCAATAAAATACATTCATGGAACAAATAAACAAATGTTTCCCTCAGAGGGAAGCACATTAGCTTTCATCCTTAATGTTGGACCTTAAATTGTATCCATTCTTCCATTGTTAGCATTGAGAGGTTATGGAAGGGTTGAGATAATGGAGATTTGAATAAAGTAAAAGAAACAAAACATTGTACCTTCTCTCTCTTCCCCCACGAGACAATGCCTCCTCGTCCTCTTGAGTGGGCAAGTAAACATTCACCCTTGCATATTGGTTTTTCTCTATAAATTAATTTTTGGAGTATTCTAATTTTAAATTTAGAAAAAAAAAAATTTAGAAAGAAAAATAGGTCAAACACTTGGTTCCAAGGTTGAATAAGTGATTGACGTACTAGTGCACATTTTTTCGGTTTAAACAACATCATACAATCAACATTTATAGGCCTATTATCTTCATTTCAAAATTGCATATATGTGGCATATATGAACACATAGAAGATCATGCCATCCATCATATGTAAACAATATACAATTTATGTGTGTGTTCAATTTTCAATTATTGTCCACTTTCATTGGCTATCCAGACAAGTCTCAAAATAAAACACAGTCCTCATTAATACACATATAATAATTGTCAAATTGTACTATCTCGTTGTTCATATATACTACTATTGGTGCATAAAAAATATATATTAGAAACATCCACGTATTAACTAAAACATTTACATGGTAGAGAAATTTTGTGATAAATATATTTATACATAGTCTTTTCAATTTGAATTATAGTTCCATCATATGTTGGAATATGGATCTATTCCAAAATCTCATTCATTGATTTGATGGTGAGGTGTCATGATTTGATGGTGGGGTGTCCCTTAACAATGTTTAGAGCCAATATACCCTATAGGGGTTGATGCAAAAAAAATTCAAGTAATCAACATTTATAATTAAACCTCAACATAATATGCATGGAAAAATCAAGTAGTTAAGTAACCTCATGAGTAGATGATATTACAAAGGAAGTAGGAAAAGATAAGACTCAACATGGTAGGATGGAATTTATTGGTAAATAATTTCAATACAAGGCTAAGCCATTTATATATATATTTCCAATCATTTACAGACTCAATAAAAATTTCACAGTAACATACATTCTTTTTACTTCAAATGATCATTCCAAACTCATCATTTATTGGTAAATATTTTCAATACAAGGCTAAGCTATTTATAAATATATTTTCAATCATTTACAAACTTAATAAAAATTTCACAGTAACATACATTCCTTTTACTTCAAATGATCATTACAAACTCATCATGCACGCTGTAAGGTTTGCCTATATATCCAAAAAACATACATTCCTTTTACTTCAAATGATCATTACAAACTCATCATGCACGCTGTAAGGTTTGCCTATATATCCAAAATAGGCATGTAGGAAATTGAGTTAATATCAAATTAAAATTACATGTACAAGCATATGTCTATGTATTAAAATCACATATTAGGTTGTAATTGACATATTTCAAACACCCTAAATGACTTTATTATGGATGTAATGTCATGTTACAAGAAAACATAATTTTTTTTTGGCATGTATCAAATTAAAGAAAATGTATATGCAAGCAATTTATGAATGATTAAGCTCTAATTTTGTATCACATTTATTACCAGCAGTATCTACAGGAGAGAAACTCTTATATTGTCAAAAGGACAACGTAAAAATTGTCTCATCATGGCTAACATTTCAAACCCCAAAAGGGAAAATTCTTCCATGATAACCTGAAACCAGCTATAACATATTCATAATAGTTGAGTATAGTCTCACTCATAATAATAATATGTTCCAAACCTTCATCATAATTTAACTGGAAATGGTCTCAACCACGGGGGCTTCATATTGTTGATCAATATCTTGTCACATCCATTCATAAAGGGGGTTTTAAAATTGTGAAATATAAAGTCAATATATTGTAGGTATCGGGGGAGGGATGAGAGTTACATGGGGTTTTATAGGTATTGTGAGGTATAAAAATGGGTACTCGGTAAAAATAAGGGATATCTAGTAAAAACAAGTTTTTTATTTTATATTTTATTTTATTATTTATTTATTTATTTTTATATTGGAAATATGTATTGAGGGGGGTGGGGGTTGAAAAAAAGGATTTTGGGAGGTATTTAACAATATCTAGTGAAATTAGGGATATTCTTTAATATCCCACGAATGCACATGCTATGCCATAGGTTCATGGAGTGAAGACCCCATGCTATCAACAAGGTGGATTTAATACCAAGGTAAACTTCTTAATAGGAAAATCAAAATAGGGATTATTTTGGACTATTTTAGGGTGCATACATCATATACAACTTCCAACTACCCCTAAAAAACTATTATTTAGAACCAAAACCAATTAAGGAGTAAATAAATAGATTTTGAAAATTCATATTACCATAAATGACAAATTAGTAAAAGATGGTTGTGGTCTCATTCTCAATCAAACAACTATTGAATTGAGGGAAACTAAGGGAAATATTTAATGTATAAGGGAAAACAAACTAGGCTAAGAAAAATGGGAAAAACCGAGAAAGGTTTGGAAGCATACATATGAGATCTCAAAACACCATCATTCTAGTAATGCACATAGAGATGAATGCATATTTAACATTGTTTTAAATGGTGTAAGGTTGCCCTCTCTTCCCCACTCTTTGTTTCAAATGGTTCATCCTTGTCCATGACGCCCTTCCTTTTCTCTCCTTTTTCCTTTCAACTCATCACAACTTCCAAAAATTCATATTCACTTAGGTAGCTACCAAAGTGAATGCAAAATAAAAT
Organism: Picea sitchensis; assembly: GCA_010110895.2. Lineage (NCBI taxonomy): Eukaryota > Viridiplantae > Streptophyta > Pinopsida > Pinales > Pinaceae > Picea > Picea sitchensis. Next base: position 8,541 of record SNQJ01S0258211.1, on the reverse strand, counting down.
AAAATGCTAAATCTTGGCTCTATCTCAGCTATAGATCCAAACTTGAACATATTACTTGAAAATTACATTTTTCTTGTAATTGGACTGATAAATTGGGTATTATCACATGCAACCTAGAGTTGAACATTACAACATTNATAAAATAAAATGCTAAATCTTGGCTCTATCTCAGCTATAGATCCAAACTTGAACATATTACTTGAAAATTACATTTTTCTTGTAATTGGACTGATAAATTGGGTATTATCACATGCAACCTAGAGTTGAACATTACAACATTAGAAAGCATTGAATTGACCTTTTATAGTATGGAGAGTGTAAGGGTAAACCAACCCATGAAATGTTGAATGGAGGCAAGTAATGGCCCAAGGGTTTTTCCCCTTTGCATATTGACCCTTGGATGCATATCAATGGTCACAATTTGAGAATTCAAACCCACTTTCACTAATGTTAATGTATTACAAAATTTATCATTGCCTTCTTATTTTTCCAACATTTATATTTTTGTGATGCATGGATTAACTACATGGTTGAATGGTAGTTTTTGTTTTATGTAAAGTGGCTATTATAGAATTATTTTGCGAATTCCATCTATATCATGTGTGTATGGGAATAAGTGCTTGAGGCTTGAATCTTTTAGTAAACATAAAACTTCACCAATCCTCTTGAAAATGATCAAGCATGGTTGGGATAACACATACAAGCATAAACCAATCATAAGTTATATGAATATATGTCACACCTAAAACAATTGTTAACAACATGAATCCAATCATAGACATCCATATATCATACACTCATTGGGAAAATACGCATCAATATAATTAAACTACTCTTAGTTCCCAGGAAGATACCCTCTATCCTAATGCGTGGTTTGGATAGATAATTGCAATATGAGATGGCATTAAACATTTTAGGACTTCACAAGCATCTTGGAAAATTTGTATACGACATGTTTCTTGAGTTGAAAAACTTCACAATCCATGAGGGTTTACCATTTTTGAGGTCAACACTTAAAAAATTCCAAAATATATATCAATCCCATCTTTGGAAGAAATTTTGGGAAGCAATTCTTTCACGTGCCAACTTGTCCCATCCCTAAAATTTTAGGTTGATTTTGGGAAATTTAATTGCTTAAATTGTTGTCCATTAAATTATCAACCAGGGAGCTCGTAAGCTTGTGAGATGCTGGAAAAATATATGCAGGAGTAGGAAACTAACTCTAGGCTAAGAAAGCTTAATTCAAAAGTGATTTGTTTGACAAGACACTTCTAAGAATTGGAGTCAATGATACAAGTGCTATGCTACAATAATTAGTAAGCTACTTCATGGCTCAAATAATTCTTGTAGCTTGATCAAACTGGAAATAAAACTCACTCAAAAGCATGAATTAAAATCAAAGGATATTATACTGTAGGTTTGAGTCCTATAGCTTCTTAGCTATATTTTGGATTCCCAGGGTTAACAAACATTCAAATATCTAACTTTGTCTAACTTTGTAGGGAAACCACTCTTGCAGGAATTGAAAGAGCGTAAAGAAATGAAAAACTAATGAAATAACATCACATAATGAAAGGAAACTATTTGGGAAGCATATACCAAAGAGAGGGGAACATTCATCTCTTAGAATATACTTCCAATAAAGACTACAATAGAGAAGTCTTGATCTACAACAACAAGCTCTTTATTCCAACATCAAAGGATTATAATGATTACAATGATCTTGAATCCACTACCCAATAGGTAACTCTGTTCTCTCCTATATTCTACTAAAATTGATTGATATGCTCTCATATTTATACATACAACTTCTCCTTCACAAAAGGAAAAGGAGTTACAACAAGTTGAGCCCAGATCCTATATAAGTGGATCTCATAACCAACCAATTCTAGATCTTAAACATGTGAATCTATCCACCATCAAATATTGGATTTAGTCTAAGGTTGTTTGAAGAGGATAATAAGATCATGCTCCATGAGATCAATGTTCCCAAATTCGTGGATATGGGTCACAACTTGGTCATACCACTTAGTTACCGAAATTGCAGGCTAGTTAACAGAACTGCTGGCAATTTCCATCATGACCAGTTTTGGAAATCTCAACCATACACCCCTTGTTTTTCACTTTATTTGGAGTTTCCTAAAAAAAAAAACCTAAATGACCCTATTCTGCACGAAACCCATGTTTTAAATTTTTGAAATTCCTCTTCATCTATTTGGAAATGATGTGGAAATTTTGGCTACTGGAACTACCAACCCATGGTAACTAAGTGACTTCTGGTACCAACTAGATAACTACCAAAACTGAGGATTTCAATAATTAACTACTAAACTTCACAAGTAAGTTAAGAAACCAAAATATCTACCCTAATTAATCATCAAAACATGGGAAATCAACCATTATAGTATACATATGTCACATGAAGCTCATATAGGGTATAAATGGCCACATGCATAAATATGAGTGATGAAAGGAATGAGGATGAAAGGGAAAAGTAAGAAAAATGACTAAATGGCATCGTAAAACGTGTCATTTTCTAGGCCCAACAACTCCCCCCCACTCAAATCATTTGATGTCCTCATGCAACAAATATAGGAATAAATGAATGTTGTCAGGATTATAAGGTGTACATATATTCTTCACTAACCCTGCATGATCATCAATGCCACATGAAAATGTATGATGATGGGTGGAAAATGGAATATGAAACATGAGATAATAAGGAGGCAAAGTGTAAGGAAATCAAGGAATGGTAAAAATATTCAAGATTTTCATGTACATGAATTCCCAAGTTATATGACTACCTAGAAATATAAATTGCTTACCCAACTTTACCTCCTTTGGTGGGTGATGATTTGAGAGACAAAATGATGAACTCTGGCTCGTCTAATGTATACTGAGAAAGATAATACCCTTTGAATGTTGCATTTCATCATTCTGGATAGAGGAAATGGACTGTGTTTTGAGTGGTGTTGTTGTACTATTATTGTTGCATCTGCTAATGTTGATTACCTTGACATGTTGCTACAAGAACTTGAACTTCTTTTAGATGTTGCATAATGTTGTCATTGATGTTAAAGGATTAGTGTCAAAGAGTTTATGTCAAGTATTGTCATTATATCATTGATGTATTGATTGTTGGATCATGTGGTCATAGATATAATTGATGTTTGAGGGATAATGTCACGAGGAGTCATAGTGATGTGTTGTCATGGGTTAATGTTCTAGATGGGTTGATGTATAGATGGGTTGATGTAAAGGTTGATCATTGTTGTCTTATCATGGTTGATAGGAAGCACCAAATGGATGAACTCCAAAGTGCCCCTTATGGTGAAATCCCTCATGGGAAGACACTTTGTGAAGTCCAAATGGTTAAGTGGTTGAGTCATCCTAAGCAGTGTGGTTAGGGAACCCAAGTTTTTTTGAGGAATAATGTTATTAAGATAAACGAATTTGTCAGTGATACTATTCTATATGGATAGTGCTTATCATCCCATTTCCGGTGATATGTGGAATGCCACATAACTCCTCATGGTTAGAGAGTTATGGCCATGTGAAGTTTGAGAACCCACATGAAGGTCAAAGAAGTTAACTTATTCTAGAATATCCTAGAATAAGTTGAATAGTCAAAGTGGTTAGTCATGGGTTAAGTGGTTGCAACAAGAAAAAAATTAAAAATAAATTAATTGCAACTCGAAGTGGAGAAGTTACTATTTATGGAGAAAGCAGTTGTAAGTGGACAAGTGGTTAGAAGTGGGTTAACCCCAAAAAGAAGGAAGTTGGTTAGAGTTGGTTAGATAAGGACACTACTTGGAGAAGTATAAATAAGAGAGAAAGGGTCTCTTATGTGTGAATATCTTGAGTATATTGAAGATATATTCTAGTGAAAAATTCATTGTAGGTACTCATGGATGCGTCAGAAGTTCCGTAAGTATGAGGTTTTGATGACGAAAGTTTCGAAGGTTTAGAAAACCTAGTTTTATAAAGAGGTACGTGGGCTGCAGTGAGCCAGGGCATGTACATACATGGTATCAAAGAGAGAAGGGCGTGTAAAATTGAGAATAACATGAAAAATTGAGTAAGTGTTGGTGCCAAGTTCCTGAAGTCTAAAGCAAGTTCTAGATCAACATTCTATAATTTCAGATCTAGTACAGAGGTTCGGGTATGGGTAAATATTTTCTTGATGTTTAGACTTGCTCATGGTATGGTTAATTCTTGAGGCATTCTTTGTATGATTGTAATTATGTCTAAATATGGTAGCTGGTTGGTTGAGTAGTTCAATTTTCTTCAGATTGAGAGACATGCATGATCTGTGATTGTGTATGCATGAGGAACATGCATAGGTTGTTGGATGGTATAGACATGTTTGTGATTGGTTATGGTACATATTGGGGAGTGACTTGTCATAAGTAGATGTGACAAAGGCATAAAGGGTCTGATGGGCCAAAAGGTTGAAGTTTCATAAACCCTAGTTTTTGAATGTGTATGCTGGCTGACAAAAGGAAGAGAGTGTACATACACGTGATACATTATAGAAAGGGTGCATACATACTTGTGCTCCACCATTGATAGATCATGTACTTGTTGGAAGATTTTCTTTTGTCCACAAGCATGGTCTTGTACCTAAGGATTGGATTTCTCACATCTCAGTTGGTGCTGAGATATGGAAGTTGAGTCTTGCATTGAGAATTGGTGCTCTTGTGGAGTTGTTTCTCTATTCAATTGTTGTTGATAAACCCCAAGGATTGCACTCCATAATACAAAAGAAACTTATACATATATATTATGTGCCTTGTGTTCTTTATGGTGATGGTTTATTGATGATGTTTGCTACTGCGATATGTTTACATACAAATGAAAGTAATGAATAATGAGTAAATGGTGATTGCTAGCTAAGGTGTTTTGTAAAAGAGTGAAAAGATACCTACACTGATTCACCCCTCCCTCTCAGTGTGTTCGGTGTTTCCAACAATTGGTATAAGAGAAGGCCTTCATCATAATCCATACAATATTGAAGGAGATCCATGGACACACAAATGGATGAACATGCATATGAAGTTCCCCGCTTAGATGCGACATATTACTCAACATGGAGAATAGAAATTTAAGGGTTTTTTGAGGAAAAAGGAGCAGGTGTTTGGAAGGAATCTATTGGTGGATCAGTTCCCATGAAGAATAAGTCAAATTTTGCAGCACAAAAGGAATCAAAGAATAATGATGCATTAGCTCTCAAAACCATCTTCAATGGACTCACAAGTTCTGTCAAAGAAAGCATGGGACAATGTACTTCTGCCAAGTATCTATGGCTGAAGCTAGAGAAGGTATACCAAGATAAAGAAGAAAATTCCATCAAAGAAAATGAAGGTAAAGACTCTCCAAAATCTTATGATTATAATACTTCTAGTGAAGTTGAATGTTCTCTTACAAAAGAAGAAGAAGATATAGAAGAAGTTTGTATAGAATTTGCAAATGATGAAGAAGAATATTTGTTGAAACTTAAAGATAAAGTTTTTTCTGGGTTGGATGACGTTAGCTATGAAATAGGAAATAGTTCAACTTCTTTTGAGTATCCTGAAAAACACACTAAGGAAATCCTATAAAAGTACCCTAGGCATACCATGGCACTAAATAAAATACTCATGAATCAAGAAGAAGAGATCAAGAAACTAAAGAATGATTTAACTAGTCCAATATAAGAAAAGAAGAAGGTAGAAAATGAACTTAGCAAAATCCATGAAGATCTTAAAATCAATGTATATTTAAGGACTCAACCTAAAGAAGTCTAAAGGGTAAAGGGACTATTAAAGAATCAAGTAAATGAAAATGAAGAGTCATGCCATAAATTGGAAGCTGAAGTTGTTTATCTCAGAAAGAAAGTAGAGAAGTCAAATACTCATATCAAGTTCATGAACAATTCAACAATCTTGAATGAAATCATGGATAGTCAAAGATCACCAAATGATAAATCAGGTCTTGGATACAACAAGGAAGATACACACCTTGAATCTAGCACTTCTAAGAAGCATGAGGTAATTCCTTCATTCTCAAAAGGTGGAATCAAAGATGCAAGTCAAGTACCTACACAAATCAAGGAAATTTTCAAAATAACAAAACAAGGAAGACATCAAGAAGCCATCTTTACACCTCAAAGAAAATTCATAAGAGAGACACCTTTAAGGTGGACACCAAAGCAAAGGTATGAAAATGTTTTTCATGGTCACTACTTTTAATGTAGTTAATATGGTCACAAAGATTTGGATTGCATACATTGTGAAAGGAAAGATGTTGGAAGGTTTCATAACACCCTAAGATGTTGGAGATGTAATCAAGTGGGACACATTGTTGTTCATTGTCACACCATGAGATGCTATAGCTATAGTGGGTTTGAACACAAATCCCAGGATTGCTGGAACACAAGAAGATAGTCCATGAGGAGTGATTCATATAGCATAACAAGAAGAACACATGAAACTAGGAAGGAAGACAATATTGAAAAGATGGAAGCTCAGAGATCAAGTTTTGAGAAACTGGGACACCTTCATAAGTGGATGAAGAAGACTGAACAACTAGAACAAAATGGTATCCATGAGGCAAGCTCAAGCTTGATATTTACTGAAGCATACGCGGGCTCCTGTGGAAGAAGTCAGGTACATACATGAGGTGACCTATAGAAAGGTCACATACATACACGATTTGTCTTTGGAAAATTCTGCGTACTTGTGGTAAAAGCCTTGGAAAAGAAGTCTATGCAGATGATTTGCAACATGGTTTGATGGTATAACTCTTTTTTACAAGGCTTGACATGGTTCATTCCAGGTTTTCATGACTATATGCTTTCATGTATGTTTGATGTATGTATGGTGATGCCATATGGTTGAGTATCGAAGCATGTTCTTAATGCCTATCTTCGATGCATGGTGTTGTTCTTGAGATTAATCCTAAGGCTCAAAGAGTAATTTCATGCATCATGAGTGCTTAAGGAGAATGTTTTAAATGAGTGCTTTTCCTACCTTTAGTTATATAAGAAATGGTCCTTAAATTAAATTAATAATAGGATAGTACAAATGTTGTATTCTGTCGTCTAAGTCACAATTATAATATCAAATGGTGTGAAGGAAAATTACATATCTGTTAAACAAAGCTAGGCATCAATTGCAGATGAGTCTCACCTTGTTTACAACGGAAGATAAGTAGAGAATGCACCCTTGAAAAAGATATGAAATGAAGTAATTCACACATCTTGTAGGTCTTGTTTTACTCACAGTAAATACAAAGGAAAAAATACTTACCTAATGAATTGCTGATATAATATGATCACAGTAGTTGTAATACTAAATTGCAATCAATCACTTTTGAAGAAATTACATAAATAAATTCAGATAGATGAAAATATAGAGGAAACACATAACTCAAGATGAACAAAAATTAGAATCTTTGTCTGCACTTGTATTAATACTAAAAAAGGAGAGTTTTCTCTATTACATCTAGCAAGAAGCATCCCTCAATAGATCTTGAATCTATGTACTTATACAAAATTTGTCACAACTCAAAACAGTTGGACTTCCTACAATATTTAATTAAAATAACATATATCTGAATAAGACAACAATGTGTAAAATTTGATGAGCTTCGATGGCGTTCTCCTTTGTCTCTTCATCTGCTGGAAAAAACGCCTCTTTTCCTTAGTCCTTTAGGATGAATACAAATGTCATATAGGCCACCTTAATAATTCGACATACTGTTTTGGCCGTTTTAGTTTTGTTGTCATATGTCCCTCCAGATATGTTTAGAAATTCAATGAATCACAGTTAAGATCAGGGGGGGAGGATAATCATATGAATAACATTGCATGGCTCATCAAGGAATGGATACTGGCATAGGAAAAAGTAACCATCTTTGGAAAGAATGATAATGGAACAAGTGTATGATGATGAAGTGGTGATAAGTGGAGATTAGAATGCAGGTGAATGAGATAAGTAATTGTTGGAAGGTGAAAGGTAGAGAGGGAAAAAGGAAAGGGCATAGTGAAAATTTTCTTACTTGCTTCTAGCTAAGCTTACTTTTCCATGTTCAATACATTGGATGCATATATCCAATAATTGCACCACAAACCTTGAGGGATCAATTGTTTCATTTACCTCGAAAGTGAATAATTTCCTTTCTACCCGAGACAACATTTCTTGGATCCTTTTCACTTCTTGAGCTGTGGCCTGGAACTGTGAGCTTGGACTCACTAACCATTTATTGATTTTAAGAAGATCAATCTGGCTCATTTCCTGAATGGATGCCAGAGTTTCTTCTTTGCTCTTTCTGGAATTTCACTGGTTCATTTCTATATCAATTTTCCCCAGGGATTCTAAGATATTACTTCCCTCAAAATCAATTAGATTTTTGTCTAAATGATGATACCTCTTCTAGGAAAGCCTCTTTTACCTCTCTAGAAAATATTTTTCTCTCTGCCAGGTTTGTTTCCCAAATCTTAAGAGCCATATCACCTCTCAATTGTTCAGAAGGAGAGAGCATAGGAAAATCAGGGACATT
>SNQJ01S0258209.1:0-12404 GCA_010110895.2 Picea sitchensis | reverse complement strand
TATAAATTATATGGGTTAGAGGCTCTAGATGTTAACATGTAGGGGTTAAAAGAATTAAGGGTTGGGATTTATTGGATTAGGGGTTATATGGATTAGAAGTTACAAGGATTATATGGGTTATATGGGTTATGTTATCACTCCAATAAACTCTTTGGGGTTGTAGGCCAAAGATGCTTGGTAACTTAAAATATGAATAGGTTTATGATTATGTTGGGATAAAATGGGATAACTGGCCTACAAGATCATATCAAGACAATCAAATAATATATAATTGGATAAGACAGTTCTTTCAAGAATCAATGATCAGATGAATAGCATAACAGTGGATGAAGAATACTATACTTACTAACCAGATCACATATGTGATCGGTCGGATAAGATAGGGTGTGTATCACTATTAAATCAAGCTTATGAGTTGACCAATGAGATGACAGTCATTAGCAACTAAACTTGGTCAAAAAGGAAAATCCTTGCTAGTCAAAACTAAACTTGTTTCTTGGATGATTCGACACTTAGGCTATTTGTTGTCTTCACCATATCCATCTCTATTTCAGTCTCCATCGTAACCATGTCAGCCTCTATTACCACCTCCACCATAGGACAATTGCCCTTGAGGTTGCTAAATTTGTAATTCTTTAAGCTCCAAACCCATGCCATTCAGTTGATCTTAGACTTGAGGCATAAGTGGTTTGGGACTGTATAGCAGATGAATTTTCCTAAGCTGATAAATTAGGGGAAGTTAGTTGGCCCCTTAGATTCGCACTTTGCAGAGCTCTCTCTATGTTTTAGAGAACGTATTGCAGACCTGTTAGCCTCTTTCACTTCTCTGTAATGGACAAGAACAATGTGCTCATATTTCTCCTCAAGCATCCAATAAATTCATCGTTTGAAGTTTTCATTATCTTCCCCGTGTGCATAGTAATAATGCAGGGCATCAACACTACCATCTTTCAACCTTTCATGATCCTCCCTCACCGTTTTTCCATATTTTCCTTTCACCAATTGTCGCCATCTTTTCAGAAAGATCGTAATGCCTTCCAATCAAATAGAAACAATGAACCACCTGTTGGTTTGAAAGGTGGCTCTAGTGTAAGGAAAAATATTTTATAGTTCCTAAAGAATCTCATAGACCTCAGTTGGACTAAACACCGGCAACATGGACCTGCGAATGGGGCCAACGTTGAAATGTTTTCAAACAGTTGCTGGAAGCACTGAAATTTTTCATGGATAGACTATTGACATGCCTTATGAAATGAATCCAAGAATCATTTGATATCGTCAGTGCAAGAGAGACGAATGTAAATAATCTTGCGATGAATTTGCTATACTATCGACGAAAATAGTTCATCGATAAGTTCACTGCTCACTATGTGGGGTCAGTGCATGCCATTTGTGGTGGGTGAATTGGAAGTTCCATGACATTTCAATAGAGTTCCAATAAAGATTCTACAGATGGAAATAATGACATTTGACAATGAGATGCCCATTATGAATGTTGTTGCAAACATGGATGATCTCAAAGATTATGTGGTCAGGACATCAGACATCCTTGAGTCTTGAAACCCTCACATACTGTCAAGGCATGTGTCTAGTCTAACCATGTCAAATTTTGATGCATAGATGCACAGTTTGAAGAAACTTCAACGTTGGCCTCATTCACTGATCACTATGAGGGGTCGGTGTAAGATGACATTTGTGATGGGTTTATTGGATGTGCCATGACATTTCAAGAGAGTTCTGAAAAAGATTCTATAGATGGCAATGAAGAATGATGACAATGAGACATCCATTATGTTAGTATCCTATAATGATAGGAGACATGATGATTCAGATATGATTGGTGGGTATCATGATGAAGTTCCTGGTTTGTTGGCCTTGTTGTCTCTTGAAATAAATTTTCCCAAGTTATGGTCATTAGGTAATAAGATGGATCACTAGATGAAAGATTTTTTGAGTTAAATGTCTTTAAGATGAGCTTTAGACTTACCTTTTCAAAAAGTGATGAGTCTGTAATTTTATTATAAAAACTCTAAAATTTCACTTTCGGCAGCTAAGGGCAATTTTTTCAAAGTATTCTAAGCTGCCGAAAGTTGTCTCTTTCGGTAGCTAAAATGGTATGTGAAAGGAATTTTAAGTTGTCGAAAGCACAGAGCCGGTTAACGGTCAGACTGTCCCATCGGACTCTCAAACCGACATCAGTACATAGCATCATCATCTCAAGTGCTGCCGAAATTAACTAAAATCGAATCATAATACAATCTGGGCAAGTGATTGTTTGTCCGATATGATTATTTAGTGAGATATTTTTAACCCTAATATAGTAGATCTTGAAATAAATTTTCCCAAGTTATGGTCATTAGGTAATAATATGGATCACTAGATGAAATATTTTTTGAGTTAAATGTCTTTAAGATGAGATTTAGACTTACCTTTTCAAAAAGTGATGAGTCTGTACTTTTATTATAAAAACTCTAAAATTTCACTTTCGGCAGCTAAGGGCGATTTTTTCAAAGTATTCTAAGCTACCGAAAGTTGTCGCTTTTGGTAGCTAAAATGGTATGTGCGAGGCATTTTAAGTTGTCGAAAGCACAGAGTTGGTTAACGGTCAGACTGTCCCATCGGACTCTCAAACCGCCATCAGCACACAACATCATCATCTCAAGTGCTGTCGAAATTAACTGAAATCGGATCATAATACGATCCAGGCAAGTGATTGTTTGTCCAATATGATTATTTAGTGAGATCTGTTTAACCCTAATCTAGTAGATCTGATCACCATAAGACCACATCATTTGTCTTTACCTGTTCTACCATGTGATTTTTCCATCCTGGTCAAATGATACAATCATCATTGTGATTTGAGTTTCATTCTTTATCAAGGGTTTTTGTTAAAATATTTTCCCCCATATCACACATTTTTTCTCCGCCCGAACTTCAATTCATCCCCTATCAACGCCATTGTATCTCCCCATGCTCGATTTTATTGTATTGTGGGTATTGACAACTGTTATTGCAGATGAATAAGGGAGGAACTTTTCTCAGGAAGGAGCTCAATGACATAACTTATCTGGAAGCTCACCCTGAGATTTGCCAGATTTTCAGGGGTGTTGGCTGCTACAGGTTCTGTGAAAAACTCCAAGTATTTCATCAAGGTGTGGATAAATCATTTGCATTGACCTTTGATGGAGCCAAAGCCAAAGTTGGAACAATTGAGGTACAGGTTGATGAAGCAATTGTTGCAGCAACAACAGAGATGCCTAGGACTAGTGAAAGATGGTTCAAGTCAACCACTACCAAAGACAATGAGTTCAGGTCTTATCTAAAACCTGAACACAAATGTATTACTTTGAAAAAGGACATCCCTATATCCTACTTGGAAGAAAAGTGGAAATACTTGCTCAAAGCCATCCAGGTATACATAACATGTGAAGGCAGATATAGTAGAGTAATGTTCTACCATTTCAAGATCTTGAACCATTTCACAGGTAGATGTCCTCTGAATCTGCCCTTCTACCTTCACAAGAGATTGACAAATATGACACACCAAGTCCAGGCCATACCTAGCAAGGTCCAGGGTAGACTTTCCCACCACAGTCTTATCAAACTCATAGTGTTTCAAGAATTATAGAAGAGGGATAAGAGTTGGGAGTATCTTCTTTTCTGGGGTGAATTTGAACCGAAACCCCAGTCCAAGAACAAGAAGAAGACTTCATCCACTAATTATTCATCACCATAGAGTAATAAAAGGAAAAGGAGAGACATTTCCCCAGTAATTTTAGAGGAACCGACTTCTTCTTCCAAGTCCAAGAAAGCCAAAAAGATGCTTGATTTTAGCCAATATGCAAAAGGGAAAACAAGTGCCTCTGGTAAAAACGTTTTGAATATGCCTTATACAGATTCAGAGGAGGATTTATAGCCAGTGGAAAGAGATATTCCTAATCAATATACTCTTGAAGAAGCACCTTTTTCACCAGATTTTCCAGACTTGGAGATTCCTGAAACATCAACAAGCAGATACAACAAGGTGAGAAAACCATCAAAGATTGAAAAACTCCAAGAAGAGATAGCAGAGATGAAGTTGCTTGAGAGGGTCATCAAATCCAAAAACCAGACTATAAGAAACACCTCATATGAGGTAAGATATTTTTTTGAAATTTTAGCTAAAATTCACATAAAGGAATAGAAGAGGAATAAGAAATTGCTCAATGATAATCGTAAATTGCTTAAAATGATTAGAGGTTTAAGGATCAAAATGAGGCTAAAAAATCCTAAGCCAAGAGCACATCCTAATTTAAGATTTCTATCTGAAGTTGTTGAGAACCTAAATGAAGACCCTAAGGAGTATATAGATCAAAGAAAATCTATTTTTGTAGTTTTGAACAGTTGTGGAAAACTCAGAATTTTCGGCAGCTTATTTGCTTTCCTCAAGGCATTGTTAGTTGTCGAAAGTTTTGCTTTCAACAGCTAACCATATTCTGTTTTACACCTGTAAGCCACCGAAAGAGCAAGGAATAACAGAATGCTCATATTTTTGCCCAGATCGAAGTTTTTTGTGTCCATATCATGTGAAAAGGGTTCCAAATGAAAGATAAAGATTAAAGAGATACAGATCATCACCCTTTTCAAGTTTTTGAGGCATGTATTATGGAAAAAAGGTTAAGTGGCTTTAAAATTCTTGGTAAATATTGTCCATTTGTCAAAGAAGGATTTCAAAGTGCCTTGTCATATTTTTGACAATTATTGGAGATATCAGATATGGCTTAAGTTGTCGATATTGTGGAAGATTTAGTTGATAAGACTTTGACCCTTAAAGCAGGACTAGATTTTGAATTATACTAGTTTCGATTTTATTCTATTTTGAGTATTTCAGATCCATTTTCATAGGATCTTGAACCATTATGTAAAGGATATAAAGCCTATGATTTTGAATAAAGTAGGGGGGGCTGACAGAATAGGGTAGCTTGGGAATGTTCCCGTCCATTATAGAAACATTTCAAATCTGTAAATGATTTTATGAATGAATACAAAGGCACTATATTTCTAGATTCTTGTGTTGTGTTTAAGTGGTGAATTTTTTTCCCTAATGTAACTCATTATTTTCTTATTACACGTACTTTTCTTTCTGTATTGTCTATGAGAAGATAATGTGCATGATTTGTTTTTAAACACCCTGTGCTGGCTCAAAACAATATTTATGTTTTCTTCCGAGATTGAAGTGTAGAATTTAGTTGTACTCTGCTCTACATTTGAAATGAATTTCAATCTTTTCTTCATATTTGAAAGCATAACTCATTTATTTGATACAATGAATATGTTAAGTGTTTAGAGAAATACACAATAAAATATTTCACAATATGATTTTTATAGGGAAGACCTTTTAGATATTTCCTTACCTCCAACTTTAGAATTTTCTTACAACACATCATTTAACCACACTCTCTTTCATGCATGGGTCAATGTTAAACCATTACTTACAATTGGATTAACTTTTCCCCTTTTTTGGTAACAGCTATGTAATTCCCCCCTCTAAAATATTATGAGAATATATAGGATTTTTTTATACTCATCCATGGTTGTTCAAACAAGGTAGTATTGAAGTTATTTCAATGCCATATAATGTTACTACCTTATTGACTAGTATTTGAGGGTTGCGACATGTAGATATAACATATCAACACCCTTAAAGGATCCTCCTCTCATAGGAAGGTCACCCACTTTAATAATCTCTTTCACTTAGGTAAACCCTCAACTTGTTCATCTTTTTACATTAAGAAGGTTTCCTTCATGTGGCTTATGGATAAAGAAAAAACACCTCCAATCTTGGATCTCCAAATATTATGGATCTTTCCTAAGGGATATAATGTATGATTGAGTACAAATGTTATAATTTTCTTCATTATATAAATTCTCATTGTGGAGATGACACTATGATAGCTTATGCCAAAGGACCCTAGTTCATTTACGATGTGGGACTCTTTATAAGACCATGTACTCACATATGCGCACCTTGTGACCTTTGTTCCCAATAACGACATCCTCCTCATTGACCTTTTTCTTACCTTTCTTAGTGGATGGAATACTAGAGACCTTTTTCTTACCTTTATTAGTGGATGGAATACTAGAGATACTAAAGATTGCCCTTTTATTACCTTTTTATGCAAGAGCTAGTCATCCAAGTAGGAATGCATACATTAATGTTAATACTATACAATTATTACTTGTTGGAGTTCTTATATGACAATACAATCCAATTGAACCATTCAAATTCTCTTGTAAGACTATATTGGGATGTCCATGTTCAAATTCCTCATCTCATATATCTCTCCATCTGAAGTTCATTTTAAGAAAAAATAGGAATAATTTCCTCTACCCATATGTGAAATGTTATAATGTTGTACTTTCCATGTCAAAATAGAGTCACAAGAAAATTTTTATCTAGAGAGGATTAAAATCATCCTAATACTAAGTTATAAGAGTTGAAACTACCTTCTCCCTTTCTTCCCAAACCATTCAAATTGGTGCAAAAGAACAAGCAATCCTGAAATCACTTGAAGAAACATTCACATCATTGAGGGTGAAAGTCTATTTATTTTGGATCTAAATTTTCCTTTAACAACTATGTATTAGGTCAATCTTTTTTGAAGGTTCATCACCAATCACTGAACTCACTATCTGCTTTCCTAACATGCTTCCTCCATCCAAAATTATATTAGTTTATATGAGGACTTTTCCTTTTTTAGGCAAGGCAAAGATACTCCATGGAACCAATATTGACAATGCATGGTCCACCTCATTCCATGGTTCAGGGAGAAATATAGGGAATCATTCCCTAAGTGTATTATTGATCTATTGTGACACAATCAAAGCCTTACACCACAACATAGACCATTTAAACTGGACCTTTGGAATACAAGTGGACTATATTCATGAACCTAAGAGACATCATGACTTGATCAAGAAGACCTCATAATCATTCCCTAAATTAATATTATTGATCTATTGTGCCACAATCAAGGCCTTACACCACAACATAGACCCTTTAAAGTGGACCTTTGCAATACAAGTGGACTATAGTCATGAACCTAAGACCCATCCATGACGATCAAGAAGACCTCATAATGTCACCCATATTCAACTTATTGGATGCCAAAGACTCCCTAGAGAGGACTCGTCTCATGGTTTTTAGGTTTTATCGATGGTGGTTCATGAGATCGAGAAGGTTTAGTTAGGGCTTTAATCCATTGTTTCCAAATTGACATGTTCATGCCTCTACACTCGTTTTCAATGTACAAAACCTAATCCTGATTCCTATATCCTTCTTAAAGGCCAATTAAGTTATGTTTTGTTGGTTTGAGGACTTGTTCAAGGCTCTTGATGACAACTTGTTCACCCATCCATGGTCTTGTGTGGTGATCTGAGGAATTGTTGATGGTCCTTGAGCTAGATATTTCAAGAGAGTTCCAACAAAGATTATACATATGGAAACAACGAATGATGACATTGAGACATCCATTATGAATGTTGATACAAAAATGGATGATCTCAAAGATTATGTGGGGACATCGGACATCCTTAAGTCTTGAAACCATCCCTTACCGTAAAGACATGTGTCTAGTATAACCATGTCAAATTTCGACACATACATGCACAGTTTGAAGAAAATTCAATGTTGGCCCCATTCACTGCTCACTATGCAAGGTTGATGCAAGATGACATTGGTGATGGGTGTATTGGAAGTGTCATGACATTTCAAGAGAGTTACGAAAAATATTCTATAGATGGAAATGAAGAATGATGACAATGAGACATCCAATATTATATTGAATTTTGATGAAAACATGGATGATCTCAAATATTATGCGAGGACATCAAACATTCTTAAGTATAGAAACCCTCCCATACCTTCAAGGAAACTATCTAATCTAACCATGTCAAATTGTGATGCATACGAGCACATATTGAATGTATGGTCTACGTTGGCCCCATTCACTGCTCATTGTGTGAGGTCAGTGGAATAAATTTGTGATGGGTGTATTTTAAGTTCCATCTTGATCAAATTTCAAGGATATAGTTCCGACAACAATTCTGTAGAAGGGAATGAAAAACATTGGCAATGAGACATGCATGATGAGCGTTGATGCAGATGTGGATGATATCAAATATTATGTGGGGACATCATACATCCTTGAGTCTTGAAACCTTCCCATACTATCAAGGCATGTGTCTATTCTAACCATGTCAAAGTTTGACACATACAAGAACATATTGAAGAAATTTCAAAGTTGACCTCATTCACTACTCATTATGTGGGGTTGGTGCATGAAATTTGTGGTGGGTGAATTGGAAGTTCCATGACATTTCAAAATATTTCCAAAAAATATTATACATATGGAAACTAAAAATGATGGCAATGAGACATCCATTATGAACTTTAATGCAAACATGGATGATCTCAAAGATTATGTGGGGACATAAGAAATCCTTGAGTCTTGAAACCCTCTCATACCCTCAAGGCATGTGTCTAGTTTAACCATGTTGAATTTTGATGCATACATGCACAGTTTGAATAAATTTCAATGTTTCCCCCATTCACTGCTCATTGTGTGAGGTCGATGCAAGATGACATTGGTGATGGGTGTATTTGAAGTGCCATGACATTTCAAGAGAGTTCTGACAAAGATTATATAGATGGAAATAACGAATGATGACAATGAGACATCCATTATATTGAACGTTGATGCAAACATGGACGATCTAAAATATTATGCGGGGACATCAAACATCCTTAAGTATTGAAACACTCCCATACCATCAAGGAAACTATCTATTCTAACCATGTCAAATTTCAACGCATACAGGAACAGATTGAAAAAATTTCAACATTGGCCCCATTCGGTGGAATAAATTTGTGATGGGTGTATTAGAAGTTCCATGTCAAATTTCAAGATAGTTCCGACAATGATTCTATAGAAGGGAATGACGAATGATGGAAATGAGAGGTGCATGATGAACGTTGATGCAAATTTGGACGATCTCAAATATTATGTGGGGACATCATACATCCTTGAGTCTTGAAACCCTCCCATACCATCAAGGCATGTGTCTAGTCTAACCATGTCAAATTTTCATGCATACAGACACATATTGAAGAAATTTCAACGTTGGCCCCATTCACTACTCACTATGCAGGGTCGGTGCATGAAATTTGTGGTGGGTGAATTGAAGCTTCTACGACATAAACTCGACTTGGTAATTCAATAATCAAACCCTCATTAAGTATTATGCGGGGACATCAAACATCATTAAGTATCAATATTCAATTTGTATATGTTTTCTAAACAATATTTAAAATTTCATAAAGTAAGTAGTTTAGATCCTTCTTAAATTCCAAATTTCATAATGGTGGAGAAGACTCCCTCGCCCTCACATGTAAAACTCCCTCACCCTACTAGGTGTTGTTCATAGCGCTTGAGCTTGTGAAGGTTCAATTAGGGCTCATTGTCATTGTTTTCCCCCTTGACCATGTTTAAGAATTAAAACCCATTTCTAATGCATAAAATCTTCTAATGTTTCCCACATCCCACTCATAGGCTTGCAAACAATCCATACAATGGACTCATGTGTTGGCTCAAGCACTCATTCAAGGCTCTTGAGCTCAAGAATATTCAACAATATATTGAGGCACTTTTTTTCCTTCCTCAACCATGGTAAATATTCTATGATATATACTCAGTGCACAAAACCTCCTATTGGATCCCATATCCAACGTTGATTCTAAAAAACCCTTAGATAGGTATTGTATTATGGTTTGCAAGTGTTTTTCATGGTGATTGATTCTAATAAGTGATGTTTAGGGAAGAAGGTCCAAGTTTTTTCCTCCCCTAGCCATGGAATTTGAGCTCAAGAAGGTTCAGTTAAGGCTTAAGATCCTTCTTTCCCCCTTAACCATGTTAAGCCCTCAAGACCCATTTCTATTGTACAAAACCTACTCATGGAACCATATCCTTCTTTGGATTCTAAATAACACCAACTACAGTCCTAAGAACCATTCCTAATGGGGGGGTCTGACACATTTTTATTTAGGGCATATGTTGTGGTTTAATCATGGTACTTGTATCCCTCAAATAGTCTAAAAATAACCTACAAGGGCCCTATGTGATGGCTCAAGGACTCATCCAACACTATATCCTGAGAAGTTGTGTGGGTTGTAGTTTTTTTTCATAGAATTTAAGCCTAAGAATGTTCACTTAGGGAACAAGTCCCTTGTTTCCCTCCCTTGAGCTTGGTTAGACCTTGAGACCTATTCTTGGTTCAAAAATAACTTATTCATGGTGCCCAAATTTCACTTGGAGGTGAATGATATGTTACATAGGTCATGTGTGGTGGTTTGACTACTTGTATATGGTTATTGAGCTTGAGAAGCAAGGTTTAGGGTTGAACACTCTTGTTTCCTTTCATCAACTACAGTCATGAACCTAAGACCCATCCATGATGAATAAGACCTCATAATGTCACACATATTCAACTTGTATGCCAAAGACTCCCTAGAGAGGACTTGTGTCATGGTTTTTAGGTTTTGTTGATGGTGGTATAGCTCAAGAAGGTTTAGTTATGGATTTAGGACATTGTTTCCAACTTTCCATGTTTATGCCTCTACACACATTTTCAATGTAAAAAACCTAATTGTGATTCATATATCCCTCTTAAAGGCCAAATTTTTGTTATGTTGGTTTGAGGACTTGTTCAAGTCTCTTGAGATTTAGAATATTCAACAATATTATAAGGCACTTTGTTTCATTCTTTGATGATATATAATGTCGTGTGACCCATCCATGGTCTTGTGTGGTGACCTGAGGACTTGTTCATGGTGCTTGAGCTAGATATGATATGTTTGGGGCTTAAGTTGTTGTTTCCCTCCCTTATGCAACTATGGAATTTTATGCAACTATGCAACTTATGCAACTATGGAATTTTATGCAACTATGCAACTTATGCAACAAGACTTCGATGATATTCTAACTTTATATTGAGCTTACTAAGGAACACAACGCCATGCCATCTAATATCTCATCAATGAATGGAATAGGGAACATCTCCTTGATGGTGATTTTATGAATTTATCTATGCAACTTATGCAACTATGCAAGGAACAACTTGATATTAAGCTTACTTATGCAACTTATGCAACTATGAAACTTTATGAAACTATGCAACTTATGCAACTATGCAACTTATGCAACTATGCAACTTATGCAACTATGCAACTTATGCAACAAGACTTTGATGATATTCTAAATTTATATTGATCTTACTAAGGAACATAATGCCATAAGTTATGGAATACTAAGTCATTGGCATTTATGGAAGACTAATTCATTGGCATTTATGAAGATCAAGGTATAAACAAGTCCACACATACCCTCTACATTTTCTACGTAAGAATGCACACATTTATGAGATGTGAGCTAAATAATATCACAAAACTTCATTTTTGGGGGGATTGGTTAATTTCTATAGATTCTTTTAGGAAACTTAACCAGACGACTTAACCAAATCTTAAGAGGGAATTTCGCAGGTCACTGTCACCCAACTTAACATAGATTCATAGTGGTTCTTAACACAAAAAGGTGTGATATAGAACACTAGCAAGAGTTATACAATACACACATAAATTATGTGAAATTTTATGCAACCATTCAATAAGGATGCCACACTACCTACACTAGACTTATTATTAATTCGGTTGATTTTCATATGAATAAAGATCTTTTGTATTGACTTGATAGGATATGCTCACTTGCAAGTGAACCTAGGGAGGTGCTCATGGAAATGGAAATGGAAGATTATAGTTTCTTAGGGGGTTCATGTCTTCATTAACCATTAGATAGCATTAACCTATTTTTTGCATGTACATATTCCTATCATATCAAGGGTTTTTATGGAAATGCCTCCAATGGAAATGAAGATAATATTTTCAGCATAGTAAGGATATGAAAATATTTTTTTTTATCTTAATGATGAATTTAATGAAGCCACCAATGACAATAGCATTAATAAAGATTTTGTTTATATATTAAGGAGTTTTATGGAAGCATTAGCAAATTGAAACCAAATGACTATAAGTTCAAAGATTGGAATTGGTTATATGAGAATATACAAAAAAGAGTCTCAAATTGGTGCTATAGATGGCTATCTTGAGGAGGTTGTAGGTTGAATTTCGTGAAATTAGTACTTGAATTTATTCCGATGTACTAGAACTCACTAGCACATATACCTAATTTAACATGCTGGAAAAAAGACAAGAGAAAATGTTTTAGTTTCTTGTGGACGGGGAAAAGAGAAAAATAAGGCACCCCTTTGATTAAGTGGAGCAAGATAGCAAAACCAAAAGAAGTTGGGGGATG
>SNQJ01S0258207.1:0-12404 GCA_010110895.2 Picea sitchensis | reverse complement strand
TTTGTATACTCTACATACAAAATTTTGAACATTGGCCATCTATATCGTCACAATTTATGAAGAATGAAAATTACTTAGGTGTAGAATTATTATAACTGAATTAAAAAACTAAAGTACACGTATTTAAGATGATTCTGAGAATTAGCTCCAAGCACCTCTCGGATCTGGTTAGTGATTTCTATTCAGGTCATCCTGTCTGAGCTGCTTTATTGAAAAAGGTAATGGGGTGTCTGGCTGGTGAAGTTGTCCACCACTGTGGATAGTCTTTTAGGTTATGATTACGTCATGAGTGAGTTCAATCAATCCAACAAAGAATGATTCTCAAACTTGCATTAACTTCAATGAACATCGAGTTGACCGTATTTTATATAAGAGTTATGTGATGCAGTAGCATCGTCCCCCGCTCCAAAATCATCGCCATAATTGAATCCTAGGAGGTGAAACCGTTGCTAGAGGATGTGGTTTTTGGTGCGCTTAATATAAATTATATTTAATTACGTTGAAAGGCGTATATTTATTGGAGATGGGCACAATTAATGATCTTTTAATCTTAAATTATAATCTGATGGCTACACATTGAAGATGGGCACAATTAATGATCTTTTAATCTTAAATTATAATCTGATGGCTACACATTGAAGATGTCGGTATATTCTTAGTCGTCCTCCAAAATCAATGAGTCAGATTTATTGTTGATAACTTCCTTGCATTTATGAATGCATCAGTTAACCCGTTTACTTTTTAACATTTATCTAATCATATTAAGAAATTACTGTAACATCATATGATTGCCACGTTTAAACAATTAACCTTTGAGATTACCACGTTTAACAGGCACTCCTTCAACTTCATTCTTGAAAATTGCACTCCTCTACCTAGGATTTCCTCAACTGTAAGCCTTTCAGCGTTCACCAACAACGAATTAATGGCTGTGCTAGTTATGGAACTTCTAAAGAGCAAGATTGGTTGTTATTAGTCATTATGTAATTGCTATTTCGAGCATGTAGATCGAGATTTAGAGGAATCTTAGGAAGAAATTACAGATTTATGGAATATTAATAGGATCTGAGTTCATACTCTCCATGCATAAAATGCAATCATGCGGGCATAATCGAGATGGCCAAAAAAAATGTGAATCCGGCTAGCAGAGGCGCCACGGACGCCAATATTGTGTAATCATGAATCTGGAGTAGTCCAGAATTGAGCTAAAGAAAATGGATTTGTTGCAATCAATTGTATGTTTATTGCTCTCTATTTTTATTGCCTATGATTGATGAACGTTGGTTATTGATCGTTTGTGCCAATGGTTGTCCACCGAATGCAAGTAAATTAATTTCATGAGTGTATTATAAAGATTGTCGTGTAGATTTAGTAGTTAACTACTGAAATGGAATTTATTAGTTAGGATAGTACAAGAAAGGAAGAATTTAAGGATAATGAAGTTTGATTGTATGGAATTTTTCTCATGGCAGGGAGAATTCATGGATGTAGAGACATTCAAGGCCATTATTATAAAAGATTTGGTCATTTTGAAAGGGAGTATAGACTCAAGTAGAGTCGAGTGCAAAACAATTAGGCAATTTTCAACCACGATGAAGGAGAGCATTCCACCTCTAATATGTTTACAAGACAAGACATTAGAGGATGAAGTTTCAACCATGATGAAGGAGAGCAATCCACATCTAATATGTTTCTTTGTTATATTACAAGACATTAGAGGATGAAGTTTGGTTCCATGATTTTGGTTGCTTCAATCATATGATTGACAAGAATTTATTTGTGAAGATGGATGAAAAGAAGAAAAGTCAAGTGAAATTTAGAGACATTAGGGCAATAGAAGTTGTTGGCAAAGGCACATTGATTGTACACACTAAGATATTTTTTTGGTATAATTTGGAAGCAATAGTAAAAGACAATAATTGGTTGTGGCTATGGTCATTCAAGTTTCAAGGAATGAATTTCTTAAAAAAAAAAAATGGCTCATGGATTGCTCAAAATGGAAGAAAAGGATGAAGTTTGCTCTAATTGTGTACAAAGGAAGCAACAAAAATAATTAAAATAATTAAACATATAGTGGGAAAATCATGGTTGGCTTTGCAACCATTGTTTATTTTGGTTCATTCAAATATATACTGCCGCATGCCTCCTCTTGGTTCATTAAAATATCTACTACCTCAAACCTATATGAATAATTGGTAATTTCTTTCATTTTTTAAAATTTATAGATGTTACCCAGATGGGATGACAGGTGACTTCGATGACCATGCAGATTCAGTAGGTGGCATAAGTGGTGAGTTTCATATCCCAGTGTGGGGAGTGTTGTTGATAGCCTCACCTACTGGGTTGATTAATGCTCATTCCTCTCCGATCATACCACATTCTCTGAGTATGAGTATTGGTTGGGACAACCGGGATGTGTAGTATAAGGTTCCTTCCCCTCCCTTGCTCGACCATTATAAGCTCATTAATGATCAATGAAGTGGAGTCTAACCTCATCTTGGGGCACATCATGGCCGTGCATGGAAGGCATATTGATAAGGCGAGTTTACAATCTGAGGTCATGCAAAATTATTGATTGGTATGGGAGTTGACTATTCATTTCTCTGGTGGGTTTTGAGACATGAGGTTGCTCGATCACAGTCACAGGGACTATGGTGGTCAGTTTTAGGGCATATTGGTGGTCATGAAGTCCCAAAAGCATCAATTTGGTAAGGACTCCAAGCGTAAAACCAAAGTAGTCATGGTGGTCGAGGAGGCAACGAAGCACTACCAGGACATCATTGATAAATTGATGCAGGATTTCATTTTTGGTGTGGAGGAAAATGTGAGGAAGGTTATATCTCACAAAGATAGGGAGATAGACAAGCAAGTGTGAAAGGTCATACCGGACCTAGGGTACACTAGAAATTAAGATTTGAAATTCTTCTAGATTGTTGAAATTTAGTGGTATGTCAAAACCCTCATGGATTAGAGCATGAAACCTCAGGGGGGAGAACTTAGACAACTTTCTCATAGAATGGATGTGTTGGAAAGTGAGGTCAGTTTTCTCATCACTATGACATCTTGGCTTGTCAAAAAACATGGTGGGGTATTTCAAATCCTGGGTGATAAAGGAGCCTGTTCCTCTGCCATGCCTCCTCATCCTCAACCTCGGCAGGATGTGCCCAAGCCTTCTGAGGAACCCCAGGTTCCTGCTTCTGATGATGGATAGTTCAATTACAGTTACAATTACAATTTGGGTATGTTAGCAGTCTTAATAGTATTTTACAGTCATAGTTTAGATGTCTCAAGTAGTATAGAGAAGACAAACTTTTATAGAGAATTATTTTTTCATGTTTGATAGTTGGCTTGGTTTCCCTGTAGGAAGGCTAGGAGTATGGTTGGATAAAGATAGACATCCATCTCACATGGACACATTTTTATTGATGCACATTTTGTCAAAATATAAATAAAAAACACCCTGCTTACCAAATTTGTTTTTAATAGATGTTTGGTTGTTTTTTGAATTTTAACATTTTAGTTGAAGAATAAAGTAGATATTCTATCAAAATTTGGAGGACTTTTCTAAGGATGAATTTAGTGAAAAAGAAAAAAATGGCATTGCTAAGAGGAAAAATTAGATCTCTATTGAAATTTGACAAAGTCCATGTTACAAGCATGAGTTCTAGACACAAATGTGTATATTCTTAATTAGAGCCATACAAAAAATCAAAGAATTGTATACAAGAAGAACCATGTTTGGAAGAAGACCCAATGTAGAACCTTAGAGAGTTTTTGTTTATTGGCATATGTACATGTTTCAAAAGAGACTAAAAAGAAGATAGATTCAAAAATCAAAGAGTGCAGTTTTGTTGGTTAATTTTAAGAGAGTAAAGAATACAAGCGTTGGAATACCACACAAGTGTTTAGATGGAAAGACAACACTTGTGGAAGCAGATTCATCATAATATGGCATAACTCCTTTCCCCACTTTTTCAAATAGTAGCTCAAGTTGTTGTGGTAGTCCAATTTTTCCTTCAAAAACTTCTCTGTCAAGTTCAAGTGTAAATGCAAGTTTGAAATCAACTCTCAGTCTACCAAGAAGGTAAAAGGGTTAGTGCAAGCCAATGCTTCCCTCTCATGGCATTTGTTAATTTAATATGCAAGTCTAATATCTACTCTAAGTCCACCAAGAAGGTAAAAGGGTTGGTGGAAGCTAATGCTTCCTTCTCATGAAACATGTTAATTCAAAATATATTTTTTAATTAATAAACTTAGTGAAGACAAATTACAAGGTTAAGCATCGAGATTGGGTTTGAGGATCTTAACATGATCAATCAATTTTTATTTTTTATTTTTCTTACTTTGTAGGTCTTGGTTTGTACTCATGAACCATATAATTTGTTATCCATAGGGGAAAGGAAATAAAACATTATGCAAGAAACAAAAACCCTATGTATTTTAGAATTATGATATATGTACAAATAAAAATCAATATATAATAGAAAACAATATTTTTTCCTTAAAAAACTATATATTAGGGATCTACATATAAAGTTAAGTGTATGCACTTTTATCAACGATGAATATGTGGAACGTTTTTAAAAGCTTGGTTGAAAATGGAGATAAGAATAGGTAAGTAAAAAAATGCGTGTGTTTTTAATTATGCACCTTGAACCGCTAGGTTTGTTAGTTTGAAGCTAAAACCAAAGCAACAAACTCATCCAACATTTACAGGAAAAGAGATAATCCTACCTAGATTTTTCATGTGTGTGCATTAATAACATGCACATGTTATCTTATACATAAAATCAATACCATGCAATAAAATTTCACCCTGACACGTTTCAAAAGGAAATATTTAGCACGAAGACCTTCTTCTAAGAGAAGAGGACCTATTTTCCTCTCCTGAGCATACTCAAATGCCTTATACCTATCACCTCTATGCAAAACAACCTATTGGCACTTGAAATACTACTTAGGGGTCAAACACCCCACAGAGAGGGCATGTGCCATGATTTTAGACATTGTTCATAGTGCTTGAAACCTAAAAGGTTCATTTTCTTGTGTAAGGCCCTTGTTTTTCTTTTTGACTATGGTCTAGGCCCCTATACCCATCATTATTACCCAAAACCAATTAATGGAAGAAATGCCCCACTTAGAGGCCAAATATATCATAGAAAGGTCCTATGTAGTGTTTCAATGTTTCTTCACGACACTTGAGCCTAAGAAACTTTGTTAAAATCCCAAGGTCCATGTTATACTTTCTTGACCTTTGTCAAGATGCAACAACCCATCAATGTTATTGAAAGAATCATAATGCCCCTTGGTAAATCACTCATAGTTGAAATATTTCCAAGTGAGGGGATTTTTTGTGGATTATAGATGTTTTCATGGATATTGAGCCTAAGAAGCATCATTTAGGGAACACGTCCCTTTTTTTACTTTAGTGACCTTGGTTAGACCTCTAGACCCATTTTTGTTGCACAACTAACCTAGTCATGGTTCCAATAGTACAGTTGGAGACAATTAATAACTAGCATAGATTAGATTTGGTGGCCTGAGAACTCATCCATGGTGCTTGAGCCTAAGAAGTAAGGTTTAGAGCTAGAGTATTTTGTTCCCCTCCCATGACTATGGTCATGGACTCAAGACCCATCCATGATTCCCAATATCTCATAATGATGACCATATTCAAAATCATATGTTAAAGGCTCCTCGAAGAGGGTTCATGTCATGGTTTCTAGATTTGTTCATGGTGCTTGAGCTCGAGAAGGTTCAATTAAGGATTAAGGTTGTTTTCCCCCCTTGACCATGTTTATGCTTCAACACATATTTTTGGTGCACAAAATGTACTCATGTTTCTTGTATTCTAGTCAAATGTCAAAGACCCCCTACATGGTTCTTGTGTGATCGTTCAAAAACTTATTTAAGGATCTTTCGCTCAAGAATCTTCAATAAGATCTTAAGGCATTGTTTCTATTCTTTGATGACGTTAAAGGCCCCATGACCCACCCATGGTCCCATGTGGTGTTTTGAGGATGCTTTCATGGTGTTTAAGCCTAAGAAGTTATGTTTAGGGCATGAGGTTGTTGTTTTCCTCCCTTAACCATGGTCAAGGGCCTAAGGTTATTTTTTCCCTACCACAAGTATGGTAATGCCTCGAAACCCATCCACAATGTGTAAAACATATCAATGACATACATATTCAACTCTTAGGCTAAATACCCCCTAGTGAGGGCTCATGTCATAGATTATGAGTTTTGTTCATGGTACTTGAACTTCATAAGGTTCAATTAGTTCTTAGGGTTTTTGTTTCCCCTTTTGGCCATGTTTAGGTGTTAATACCCATTTTACTGCATAAATCCTACTCATTGCACCTATGTGCCACTTGTATGCCTGCAAATAAACCCTACAAAAGAATCATGTGTTGGTTGAAGGAGTCATTCAAGTATATTGAGCTTGAGAAGATTCAAAAATATCCCAAGGCACTTGTTTTCCTTCCTCAACCATGGACACGGCCTTGCAACCAATCCCTGGTGCGTAAAACCTCCTAGTGACATTCATATCCAACTTTGATGCCAACGACCTCCTAGACAGGCCTTGTGTTGTGGTTTCCAAGTGTTTTTTATAATGATTAAGACTAAAAAGTGTTGTTTATGTCCTAAGGCCCAATTGTTTTCCTCCCCTAACCATGGTGCTCGATATTGATAAGATTTGTTTAAGAATTGAGCCCCTTATTCCCCCCTAACCATGTTTATGCTCGAGACCCATTTCTAGTGCTCAAAACCTACTCATCACCCTATGTCCCACTTGAAAGTTTTAATCCTTTTATAGTAATGAAATGCACACACATTTTCTTAAGACAGGAAATAAAACAAATGCAATAACACATATACATAGCAATTTACCTTGGAAACCCAACCGAGAAAACCAACAACCTATTTTAGAGGTGCACCCCTAATTATATTATATCTCTTCATTGTTTACAATACAATATATAGGATCTAGTAGCATCCAAAAAAACCCTAATCTATTAACCCTAGATTAGAACTCAACCATAGTTCCTTAGCCAGAATTACATTACCATGGACCACAAAACCATGTGCCATAAAACTGCTAAAGGAGAAAACCGTATCGAGAAAAAATGCTCAATAAAAACCTATTGATGTTTTTTTGCTCCATGGGGCCCTTCAGGATCCCTTGTGATCCCCCTCCCACTAAACCATGTGCAAATAATATAATACATATCCAACACCACTCTAGTGCTAAAGAATCCTAACCATGTCCTTGAGAATTATTCCTAGTGTGGCCTCAAAAGACATTCCTATTTAGGACCTATGTTGTGGTTTAATCATGGTGCTCATATCCATCTAGTAGGTCAAAGAAATATACCCTAGAAGGGTCTCGTGATGGGTCAAAGAAGAGTTCAACACTATAGCCTAAGGATCTTCCTAGGTTTTAAATGTTGTCCATGACACTTGAGCTTGAGAAGATTCATTTACAGAACACAGTCATATTTTCATCCCCTGACCTTAGTTAGACCATAGGACCTATTCTTGGTTCACTACTAACCAAGTCATGTCAACCATATCCCACTTGGAGGTTAATAATATGTTATAGAGGTCATATGTGGTGGTTTGGAAACTTTTCCATGGCACTTGAGCCTAAAAAAGAAAGGTTTAGGGATGTGGTCTCTTTTTCCCTCTCTTGACTATGCTCAAGTACCCAAGACCCATCCATGATTTCCAAGACCTTGTAGTGGTTCCCATATTAAACTCGGATGCCAAAGAACCCTTGGAGAGGGATCGTGTTATGGTTTGTAGGTGTTGTTCATGGTTCTTGAGGTCAATAAGGTTCAATGAGGAATTAAATTAATCCCCCACCCCTAACCTTATTTGTGCCTCAATGTACATTTCTAGTGCTCAAAACTTACTCATGGTGATGGTGGAGGCCAAATAGCCCCTACAAAATTCTTATGTGTTGGTTTCAAGGACTTGTTCAAGGCTCTTGATCTCAAGAAGATTCAATAATATCCTAAGGCATTTGTTTTCATTATTTGATGATGGTGCTTGCAGAGACATTTATAATATGTTATATTAGTACAAAAACATGAAAATCAACCAAAATAAGAAAACAAATTTCACATTAAAGAGATTTGGCTTGACACATGATGCCAAACTATGGGTTGATTTATTGATTGTAGGTGGAGATGGTTCATCAACCTCTTCAGTCACAAATTGTAGAAACACATAAGATGTAATTGGATTTAAAATAAAAACACATACAAATTGAAGATGCAAATAACTTACAACTTATAGCTTACAATTTGAGGTGTTGTTGGGTGTCTATCGACATGGAGAGATGGTGGATCAAGATATTGCACAATGTGTGGTTGGTTTGGTTCAACTACAAACTCCAAGTGTTTGTATGGCTAGTGATTTACTAGGGCCTTCCTAGCAAGACATGGTTGTTGAAAAGTGGTCTCTTGGATGGGATTTTCCCTTCTTTCCTTAGAGTGGAAATGGTAAAGAACATCCTTTGGGATTATCCTTTTGCCATATCCTATTGGGAGTTTTTCAGTTTGAGTATGTAGCAATTTTGCAAGGGAGGTTGCGTTGGAGAGTGGTGTTAAGTTGGGTGATATAAATATTTGTTTTGCTCCTCTCTTAGTGGTTTCTAGCTTTGATTGAGTATTTCAATGTTGTTTGTTCTTTGGAAACTTCAATGAAAATATGTTTTTGAGAGTGAGGTCATCTCTTTATCTTCAATTTTTCAAATAATGGATAGAAGAGGTACATATGCAGTTTTTAGCTAAAGGTTTTATATTGATCAAATATTCCAAGGGGTTGGATACACCGATCCTTTCAGAGTTTATTGGTGGTTTAGTTTCTTTGAGGAAGAGGATGTAAATACCATT
This sequence comes from Picea sitchensis, assembly GCA_010110895.2. Taxonomy (NCBI): domain Eukaryota; kingdom Viridiplantae; phylum Streptophyta; class Pinopsida; order Pinales; family Pinaceae; genus Picea; species Picea sitchensis. The sequence continues at coordinate 3,505 of SNQJ01S0258207.1, read as the reverse complement.
GTACATACATTCTCGCTTTATTGGTTTTTCTTTGATAGAAATATTTTTCTTAGATACAAGAAATATTTTAACAAAATAAAAAGAATGTCAAAATTACTCCTACAATTTAAACTTGGAGGTTAGTTGCAATCTCCACAAATTGTTCATCTGGGTATGAATGAACATTATAATTGATTTTTCATAAATAAATTATACATTTACAAAACAATAGATTTAGAAAGCTTAGTCCCAAACTAGTGTTTTCTTCAATTTTTGTATTACTCAGGAGGAATATGTCATCTTAAAAGGATTGTCAGAAATCACAAATTCTTACAGGAACTCCAGTATGATTTAACCAATTACAATTCTCACACAAACCATCTATCACTAAGATAAAAAGTGACATCATTTTCTTAGGACTATTGTGATTTGGAACAATGGAATGGCCATGCTAATAACATGGATAAATATATTGTCATTTCATAGAGATGAGAGATTGAACATATATTGTTTAACAAATTATTATTGGGAAACACTCTTCCAAGTTTCTTATGTTTTTTATGACTTTTTATAAATTTGTTTCTTACAAGCCAAGAAATTCAAGAAATTATGGACCAAACACTATGCATGATCATCCATTCAATAGGAAAAAGTTTATACTTTACAAATGAACTCTATAAGCGTTTTCAATGAATTTATGTGATAAAAATATTAAGAGAAAAAGTGAAAATTTGATTTCTTTACAAACAAAACATAGTGTTATAAATTATCACTAAACATCATATAATTCATAGTGTTGTAAATTATAACTAAACATCATATAATTTTATGAAAGTTATTTATTTTAATAAATTTTGAATAAACGAGGTTAGAACAAGAAATTTATATATATATCTATGAAAGTTATTTATTTTAATAAATTTTGAATAAACCAGGTGAAAACAATTTTATTTTTTTTTAGAAAAATTGATTTTTGGATAGATGAAATCAACTCCATATCATCAATTTTTCTTGGACTTAAAGAAGCAAATGAAGAAGAGCTAATTCATAGTGTTGTAAATTATAACTAAACATCATATAATTTTATGAAAGTTATTTATTTTAATAAGTTTTGAATAAACCAGGTTAGAACAAGAAATTTAGTTATTTATTTTAATAAATTTTGAATAAATCAGGTTAAAACAAGATTTTTTTTTTTGAAAATTTGATTTTTGGATAGATGAAATCAACTCCTTATCATCAACTTTTCTTGGACTTAAAGAAGCAAATGAAGAAGAGCACTTGCAACCAATGGATCAAATAAGTGAACATGGAAAATAAACGACCAAAAAATTCACCATGAAGGAGCCTATTGGATTCCCCATTAGAAAAACAAAATTGCCATGAGAATAGACGTCAAGTAAGTGTCTTTTTCCATAATTTATAGGATTAAATAAAGAAGACTCCTTCCAACATTTATTTGAATTTGATGTAGATTGTAGAGAGATAAATTACGTTTTATGATTCCAAAAACATTGGGTTATTTCTAACAACTTTAAAGGATTCAACTATGAAATGGATTAAGTCCTTAAAAGGATGATTCTATATCTTCACCGTAAGAAATGAGAGGTCTTTCTCACCCGTATTCATATAGAAGAATCAATTTTAAGAATTAAACAGCAATAGGATAAGGATGCAGACCTTTGAAGTGATACGTGTACCTAAATAAGTGGTTTACGTACAATACATTGAATCGAACACTCTATAATTATCTTATTTTCGAGGATTAAAAGGAGTGGGTTGAGTTTGGTTAAACCTTATGACTAGAGGGAAATTTTGAGTCAAAAGTAATTTTAGGATTTGTGTAGTTTTCATAGTAAGCCCCTTCGAAGTTATACTTTGAATTGATAATAAGCTCTTTGATGTGGAATTCACACTGGGTTAATGTTTTACACATGTTTTTCTTAAAGTTTTTATAAGTCAAAACAATTTTTTACACAATTTTTTTACCTAGAAGTATATATAGAGATTTACAAATAAAGTTTTCTCACTAATTTCTCTTAAATGGTTTGTAGATCTCCATCCAACCACAATAAAAATCAATACCATTACATTGCCAACTTAACACATGTTTTTTAACAATCTTTTACTTAAAAGTATATAGAGAGACCTACAAATAAATATGTCCCACTCATTTTTCTTAAATGGTTTGTAGATCTCCATCCGACCACAATAAAAATCAATACCATTACATTGTCAACTTAACACATGTTTTCTATAAATTACAATAAATAACATATGGCAAGGATGTTAAAATTCTAGGAGTAATTTTGACCATGTTCAAACAAGACATGTTTAAAGTGTTGAAACCTAATAAGATCATCAATCAATAGAGCACACGATCACAACTTTCCATCCCCTAATCTATGTTTCCATTGCTCTTGATTATGCTATAATCAAAGGACACATGTTATTCTTATAAGTTATTTATGGTTATGGTTTTACATGTCTTTGATTTATAACTTGAGTTCAAATTTATGGGAAAACAAACATAAAGTCGTCTCAATTTAACTATGTGTGAGATGCCCTAATGGATAAGATTGTTGCAACTACTGCATCCACTATGGGAGAATATTCACTCTTCCACCTAAATGTAGGAGTTTCATCTCATAGGAGGTGTGTACACACCCAAAAATTAAAAAGACAATTACAAATGATTTGTAGTTATATTTACCAAATACTTATCAATTGGAAAATTATATACATAATCAATGAAAATATAATAATTTTTTTACCAACCTCATGTAAGAAACTATCCTACATAGGAACCTCTCTCGTCCCATAATAAATTATATTCCCATAATGAAAGTATCAATGAGGATCGATGGCATTGGAACCAAAATGACTATCCTTGTTGGATGTTGTGTTTGTTGAGAATCAGTGGCATGCCTTGGATGCCCCATTCCTTGTGGTATAACATTGCCTGTGGATGGATCTCACCTTGATGTTTCCACAAATAGCTACATTGAAGTACATTGTGTGTTAGGGAGATATAATAGTACTACTGGAATGAATCTTGTCTCCAAGCTGAGGTGGCTAGGGGGGGTTAGGAATACACCTAGGAAGGGGAGGTGCTCTCAATAGGTTACACTTTTCCCATTCTTGATCCTAGGTATAGCCAAGAACCCTAGAATTCAACAATGTCAAAATAATCGACATTAGAACCCATACTAAACTCAACCCATAATTTATGGAGAAAATACAATGTAACCTCCTTGTTATTGCAAGGAGTTTTATCAAATATCATAAACCACCTATCCATTTAGTTGTCTTTCCATGGTTGGAAGGTGCACTAGTCCATATCAATATACTTTTTTTTAGATTAGGGGATTGGTTGGTCCTAAGGTCAATAAATAGTTGGACAATCATCTCTTTGGTTATATGTTGAGCTTTCACTTCTTCCTTACCTGATCCAAATGGATCTTGAAAGGTTAAACAATCAAATTTCTCAAATGCTCAATAAAATGACTTGATCACAAATTTCTCG
>SNQJ01S0258206.1:0-12404 GCA_010110895.2 Picea sitchensis | reverse complement strand
TGGAGAACCCAGGTTTGGGTTCTCCAACTTCTCATGGCCATAACTCTCTAACCGTGAGGAATTATGTGACGTTCCACATACCACCAGAAATGAAATGACAAGCACTATCCATCTACGTTATTTTCCCTAACAAATTCACTTTCCTTCATCTCATTATTCCACAATTAAGCATGGGTTCTCTTACAACTAATATATGATGAACCTCGCGGAGAAGACCCTAGAGTGGTTGTTATAACCAGAGGAGGCTTTGTTACAGGAGAAGACAGACTGACCCAAGGGAAGTTTATAGAAGACTCTGGAATCAGGAAAGCTACAAATAAGACACAAATGTTTGATGCAAAGAAAGAAAGACAAATTTTTGAGGAGGCAAGAAAACAATTCAGAGGAGACCAGGGTTCCTCATCGAAGACAAGACCAGAAGTGAGAGAATATGGAATGCCTATGGAATTTGATCAGTCTACTTTTCCAAAAGAAGGAAAAGAGGTAAGAAATCTCATGGAATTTCTATATACTTGTATTAAGTTGATTTGGGATGAAAGCATTGTACAAGAACTACAAACTTTAATCAGACAATATGAGCTAGGAAATATATATCCCTTACTGAATAGGGCAGTACATCAAATCGGAAATAAGAGAATGACCAATAAGGAATTACATTTGAATGGTAAAATATGAGAGTATGAGATAGACTATGTGGTCATCGACTTAGGGTCAAAGGTCAATGTCATGACGAAGCAAACCTGGGCATTGATGGAAAAACCGAAATTGATCTATTCCCATATAAGGCTCAGGATGGTCAATCAGCAAGCTGTAATCCCCTTTGGATGATTGGAGCATGTCCCTATGGACATCGACGGAGTAAGAACATTTGCATATTTTTAGGTAATTGAGATAGTTTATGATAGTTGTCCTTACCCTGCGTTGTTAGGAATTGATTGGGCTTTCAATAATTCCACTATGGTTGATTTGAAGAAAAGACATATGAATTTTGAAAGAGATGGCCTTAGGGTCATTACACCTTTAGATCCAAATGAAGGTCAGCGATACACATAACCTATCAGAGAATAATACCACGCATATAAACTAGAAAACATATATAAGCTAACAGCTAGACAACAGGATTACATTAATCCTACGGTCGATGGAAACATAAGCTGGCGAAGTGACAACGCATGTTCATCAGGCTCAGAAGAAGAACTAGAGAACTGGAAGAATAATATGTATGAAGTATCTACAAGAAGATGTGCTAGATTAACCAGAGAAGTTCGTTGGATTGACACAACAATAAGTAACTTACCCACCTTTGATGGTCTAAATCCTTTAGAAACCTTCTTGTCGGACTTTGAAGAAAACGTACCAACGCAACAAAGATTTTTGGCGATGGATGAGGCCCTAAAAGCAACCCCCACAAGATGGTGGGGGACACACAAAAACAACATTGCAGACTGGGAACAATGTCATACCCCAATGAAAACACGGTTCTCAGCACAAGTAGAAGGCTACGAAGTTCGGTACATAGGTCGAAGTTGTCCAAAGGACCATGTGCGAAGCTGCGAGAAAGCTTGGAGCAACGTTCCTCAAGAACAGTGGGTGCACAAATTCATTAACACGCTGGACACAACACCTATCAACTTCAAGAAAAGTTGCGCCTCATCACTACAGATTGGATAGGTATGACTCAAAATTTTATAACCACCTTCTTATTTGGAAGTCAATATCCTTCAGTAGATCAAGCATTACAGATTGTGAGACAAAAAGTATTTGAGGAGGCATCTAGCCTTCCTTTGGAACAAGAAGAGGATGAATGGACTGTGCCTCCCCAGAAACTACAACGTTGCTACAACATTAATGTTGATGAAGACGATGATCTGAGGAAGGTGAAAATCGTAGAAACAAAAGGCTAGAGAGATGTGGAAGGACCAGGAATCAAGTTACCATTCATTGGACAGCCAATCAAGATTAAGAAGGTCAATATTGGAACAGAACAGACCCCGAAGCTTGCTAATATTGGAGATCATTGGGATGCAAAACTATTGCACGAATATCAAGACTTGTTTCCAACCAAGTTCACTGATATGAAGGGCAGTAAAGGGCCTATGGGAGAGATGAGGATTCATTTAAAGCTAGATGCAAGACCATTCAAATAGAGACCTTACATATTGAACCCTAAATATAAGGAGAAAGTGAAGATTTAGCTCAACAGAATGCTGGAAGTAGGGATTATAGAACCTGTCGAAGAGTCGGAATGGATTATCCCTATGGTGATGCAAGACAAGAAGACGGGAGAGATCAAGATATGCGTAGATATCAAGAAGTTGAATGATGCTTATTTGCATGACCTCTTCCCTACACCATTTACTGATGAAGTGTTAGATAATGTGGGAGGCCAGGAGGTATATTCTTTTACAGATGGATTTTCAAGATACCATCAGATACAGATTGCCAAGGAAGATCACCATAATACCACATTTGCAACAAAATGGGGATCCTACCAATATAAAGTGATGCCCTTTGGATTGAATAATTCCCCAGCCATATTTTTCGGGGTGGTGGTCGAAGCATTCAAGGAATTTCTGCATAAATTTCTAGAAGCATATTTTGATGATTGGATTGTTTTTAGTTTATTAAAAAATCATATTGAATGTCTAAGGCTAATGTTGGATAAATGCAAGCAGTATCAAATTGTGTTAAACCTGAAGAAATGCATCTTCTTTTCACCATTTGCAGTGATGTTAGGTCATATTGTATGCAAGCAAGGGTTGTTGGTAGACCCATCCAAAATTTCCATTATAGTTGATCTACCCCCTCCTACTTCAGTCAAACAGTTGTGCACTACGTTGGGACACACAGGATACTACAAGAAGTTCATTAAAGGATATGCTAAGATCACAACACCCATGGAGAAACTATTGAATAAGGATTGTCAGTTTAGTTGGACAAAAGAATGCCAACAGAGCTTCGACACACTGAAACAAAAAATGGTTACTGTGCCTATTATGGTTTTCCAAATTGGAGCAAGGAGTTTCATGTGCATGTTGATGCATCTTCCATCGCTTTAGGAGCAGTCTTAGAACAACCTAGAGAAGGAGATATTGACCACCCGTTAGCTTTTTATAGTAGGAAGCCATCAACCACTAAGATCAATTACACCACCACTAAACGAGAAGGGTTAGCCATGGTGTATGCGCTACAAAAATTTCACCACTACTTGTTGGGAGGACACTTAAAAATGTTTATTGATCACTCCACATTGAAATACCTAGTCAACAAGCCAGTGTTGGGGGGAAGGATATGAATATGGCTTCTGCTATTTCATGAATATGACTTTGAGATCGTAGTTAAGACAGGAAGAATGAACAAAGGTCTTGGCCACTTGTCAAGGTTGGAACATGGCGAAGAGCCAACCAATTTGGAGGATGAACTACCAAATGCACAGTTATTGGCCATTAGAAATATCGATGACCACTTCACAGAGTTAGTCCAGTTCCTATCAACAGGAATGGCACCTAGTGAGTATACAATTCCTCAGAAGAAACAACTAGTAGTGCGCGTTGCAGACTTCTCACTTGTAGATGGACATCTATACAAGATGGGACCTGATGAGATATTGAGAAGGTGTGTTATGGAGGCAGAGTGACCATTGATCCTCGCAGAAGCTCATGGAGGCATCGCAAGAGGACATTACCCAGGAAAAACAACTACACAGAAGGTTCTTAGAGTTGGCCTTTGGTGACCTACCTTACACAGAGATGCTAAATACTATTCCAGATCCTGTGACGTATGCCAAAGAGTTGGGAAACCATCCATAAGAGATGAAATTCCATTAACACCACAGTTGACCCTACAAGCATTTGAGAAATGGGCCATTAACTTCGTTGGACCTATAAACCCACCAGGAAAGCATACAGGAGCAAGGTACATAATTACAACAATAGAATACTTGACCAGATGAGCCGAAGCAAGAGCAGTTAAGGACAGTAGTGCAACTACAGCTACACGCTTTATCTTTGATGACATCATAACTAGGTTTGGATACCCAAAGATCCTTATGAGTGATCAAGGCACACATTTCATCAATAAGACAGTTGAAGCCTTGACTAAGGAATTTGCAGTCCACCATTAGAAGAGCACACCATACCATCCATAAGCAAATGGGACATTTGAAGCATTCAACAAGATTTTGGAGACAACACTAACCAAGATTTGCAGTGTGAACAGGGACGACTAGGATTTAAGAGTACCAACAGTATTATGGTCCTATAGAACAACTTGCAAGAAGCTAACAATGCAGACAACTTTTAAGTTGGTATATGGTCTTGAAGCTATTGTTCCAATGGAATATTTGGTACCAAGCCTAATAATTTTTTCCTTTACAGATATGGATGACACTGGAGTTGTTCAAGAAAGGCTTGCACAGTTGGTCGAATTAGAGGAAGACAGATTTATTGCAGGATTTCATCAACAAGTTCAAAAGGAAAGAGAGAAGGCCTATCATGACAGGAACATCAAGAAGAAGGCATTTAAACAAGGTGATATAGTATGGATATATGACAGTGAGTTCAGCAAACATCCTGGGAAGTTCAGAACGCATTGGCTAGGGCCATATGAGATCGCCTATGTTACAGAAGGAGGTGTTGTGCAATTGAAGACTCTAAATGGAGAATGGAAGGAAGGATTAGTGAATGGGAGCCAGTTCAAATTGTACTATGACAACCAATTGCCCCACATCTCTCAGTAAATGCAAGAGGAAAAGGGTCTAGGTACCAGGTGCAGTTGAAACTGGGTACCAGACACAGAAAATACAGTCTGCACAAGGAAGGAGAGGAGGCATCGAATAGAAATAAGAGGTTGTAATGCACAGTCTGAAGTCGAAGTAAAATAGGACGTTGAGATCTGAAGTGCCTCGATACAAGTCACAGGTGAGTGTTGGGGTCCTATTGGCCCTTGGTTATGGAAGTACGTGAAGATCAAGGAAGAAAAGGGAGAATGTGAACTTTACGAAAGACACAGTGACTATTATTGGGTCGAAGTGAGCAAAGAGCAGAAAAGGTGGAGCGAAGTCCGAGAAAAAAATTTGTTGGATGAGGAGATCGAGGATGACAGATCAGCAAGAAAGAAGTATATTGGACAACTTAGCAAGAATAAAAATCCACCATTAGATTCTTTGGATCACCACGTAAAAAAGGAAGGAAAGTCGGGTTGGAAAATCCCTGAAAACACGGATCAAGTTGACCTAGGGGTTTAGACACCTAGGGTTTTGGTATCTAGGGTTTTGGACACCTAGGTTTCGGCCTAAGAATGTCAATGAGCTATTTTAATGTATAAATAAAGGTCAAGAGGACCTAGGATGGGTTTTCGTTGTTCCTATTGTTCAATCTAGTTGTTGTTCATTCGTTGTTGTTGGTATGTAATGAGGGATTATTGTTGTGTAAGAGAGAAGTGCTAAGTGTGAGAGCCTTCTAGTATTGTAAGATCTTCAGCTGGGTGTGAATATCGACCTTGTAGCTGGGTGTGTAGGGATGGGAGAGAAAGAGAGGAGAAGAGAGAAGATCTACTAGCTAAGAGCGCAGACAAGAATTGTATGCTTCATCTTAATACATTATAAAGCACAGTTCTGTGGACGTATCCCTAGAGAGAGGGTGAACCACGTATATTTTGTGTTGTGTGTGATTGGTCTTTTGTCTCTATCATTGATATATTGTAATTTCATTACTATGTTAGATCTGATAAATAGGTGTGCAGAGTAGATCCAAGTTGATAAGTGATATATGAATGTTGTGTTGTTCTTGTATTAGATCCACTTGATATTCCCCTTGGTTGCAGACATCTCTATCCTCCAGCCCCCCCATAACTGCTTCGGGTGAGACTGCATATCCTTCGCAGGTGTTTCCTAAAGGGCCAATAGTTAGGGCTTGTTGGTGCGCTCTTGGAGCTGAACCTTGGGTTTGCCCCTGTGCCAAGAGGCCTCCTGTTCCCACCAAGATTCCTTCAAATATTCCAAAATTCGAGGGTGATACTGGTGAAGATCTTGGTGATCACGTCACTACTTTCCATCTTTGGTGCTCTTCCAATTCCCTTAATTAAAATTCTATTCGTTTGAGATTGTTTCAACGCACCCTCACAGGGGTTGCAGCGGAATGGTACATAGAGCTACCAGGGGGTACGTACGGGAATTTTAATCATATGGATCTAGTTTTCCTCAACCACTTCCAATTGTTGGTTTGTTACAATGCCAATATAGAAATTCTATCGACCCTCTTCCAGGACAAAGAAACCCATATATTGGATCACATCTAAGAGTTTCGTAGGCGGAAGAGGTTGATCAAAGCCTACATTCCTCAAGATTTCCTGCTGGAATGGTTTCTTAAGTCTTTACTGCCTTTTATTTTGAAGGATTTCTCTACATCTGGGGTAACATCTAAAGAGGAAGAAATTTTCAAAGCCCAACAGTTAGATCTCATATATGCTCAATCTGAGATGTTGTACGAAATTCTTCCTGATGCACCGAGGTCAAACTATGACCCTAGGCAGAAGCTCAAGCCTCATGTCGATGGCATTACAGGCTCTGAAAATGTTAAATCTACAGACTTGGTGACAAGATAGTTGAAAGAGTTGTCTCTAAGCTAGCCTGTAGGAGAACAAGCTCCGTCTGTGTCCTCCATTCCCACTCAGTCGACGGATGTACATTATGTGCATTCATCGACCAACCCGAATGGTAACTAGCAACGAGGAGGGAATAAAAGGAAAGGACATAGTAATAATCGTAAGGGTGGGAGGAATAATGATAATAAACCCAAGGAAAACACCAACAATGATAGATTGAAGGTTAATGTTGGTGAGGGAAAGAGAGACAAGCATAAGGTGAAATTCTCTTGTAATCTTTCTACTGATGATCACCTTACCCACTTGTGCCCCAAACTCGAGGAAGTTGTGAGGATTTTATCTCTACCGCTCATTGTGCTGACAAATACTTTTCCGTATAATCAACACATGGCCTCGATCTCCTCTAATGTCGTAAATGCGGTGAGTGGTAGTCAAAACCCACCAACGCAGGACAACGACCATCTATGCATAATAATGGTCAAGTCTCATATTATTGTAGCCACTCGGTCTCACGATTATAGTTATTCATAGGCTTTTCCAAGTCTAGAGTCTCCCCCTTCTCCTAAGATTCCTTTATAGATCAAAAATCCAGAGCCTCTACTTCATATTTCGAAAGGAGTACTCAAACGCTATACCCAAAACCCTAATTCTATAGCTGCCCAAAACTACTCTATTGTTGAGAATCTGGGTCAAACCCTCTACGTGATGTCGGCTTTGTAGGTACTCTAGATGTGTCCTTCACAGAGGAATTCCTTGTTATATGCATTCAGATCTCTATACCCATGTGGCTCTAAGGTTATCAATTTTGACATCGCGGATGTGAAGCCTCGCTTGCCTTACCCCGTGGAATTTCAAATCCATGTGGATTACTCAAAGTATATCATAAAACATATTTTTATTGATGAAGGTGTTGCAACGTGTGTGATGTCCCTAACCTATTGGAAATCCATTGGCTCTCTAACCCTCTCCCAATATCCGACCATGTTGACCGCATTTGATGGTCGTTATTTCCGTCCCCACAGTATTCTTCCTACCTTTTCGGTCCAATTAGGTGGGAAGACAATGGAGGTGGATGTCGAGGTGGTTGATGTGCCCCTTGACTATAACTTATTACTAGGGTGCAACTGGACTTATTCTATGACTGCAGTAGTATCATCTATTTTATGTACTTTGTTTTTTCCTCATGATGGGGAAATCGTGACGATCGATTAGTTGTCCTTTGCGCATGCTATCCCCAATGCATCAGTTGGACCTTCGATCCCTGTGATCGACCATTCTTAGCCGAAAACTGAGGATATTGGTGTCGGAATGTATTCCTCCCTTATGGGTACTTTGATTATGTGGCACCAATTCATCATATATATGCCATTTCCAGTAGATCTTCTTCGTCAATGAGGTTCATTCATATCCACACTTTGTATTTTAACGATCCTTGGACCCTACCTTCCTCGACCTTGTCTTGTGAAGATCAGTCACATATTGGAATGGAGATGCCATTTTTGGCGACAGAGATAGCGTATTAGGTTGTTCTCGACTCTATTGTCGACCCAGATCATGTCTCCTTGCAGATGGACAAGGAGGATCATGTTCTTCAAACCATATGAGCCACTTCATCATCTTGCTCACATTATTGCCTCAATGATACTTTACCTTCGGATGAAGCAAACATAGAGGCCATGAATGGTTCTGATAGGCCTTGGGATGACATGCATCATCGCTCTTACTTACTCCCAGAGCTTGTTAGGATCAAACAAGACAATTTTAGATCTACCTTGAGTGAGATAGTCGATCACGTCGTAGTTCTGCTTGATACACATGAAATTTATGCCAAAGGAAACATGGTGAGTATTTCTTCTACCATCATGATCAATATCTCTCATATTCCTGGTAAAATTGAAAATGTATATATCGGTGCAGATTGTTCGCCTGAGTAAATTCATATCTACACCGAGCTCTTGAAGGAATTCCGTGATGTATTCGCTTGGTCATATGAAGAGATGTCAGTAATCGACCCTCGCATTGTTGAAAATGAGATTAAAACCTACCCGGATACTAAACTCATTTGACAACGACTTAGAGTTATTAATCCTTGGAAGGACCCTGCTATTAAGGCAGAGGTGGAGAAACTGCTTAATGCAGGCTTTATCTACCCTGTTCCCTAGACTGAATGGATATTAAACCTCGTTCTTGTGAATAAGAAGTAAGGAACCATCCATGTGTGTATGGATTTTCGAGACCTGAATAAGGCATGTCCTAAAGATAACTTTTTGACACCTTTCATTGATCAAATTCTTGATGAGAGTGTGAGAAGCGGGGTTTTTTCTTTTATGGACGGATTTTCAGGATACAACCAAATTCAAATTAAACCCAAGGATCAACATAAGATGACATTTATTTTTCCTTGGGGTACTTTTGCATACCATAAAATTCCTTTTGGCCTTAAAAATGCCGAAGCAACCTTCCAATGAGCCATGAACTTCATTTTTCACGATCTCAAGCATATAGTCAAAGCCTACCTTGATGATCTTGTTGCTCACTCTTGCAAGAGAGTGGATCACTATACCCACCTTCAGCTAATTTTTTAGAGATGTCACTATTATCGCATCCGGTTAAACCATCATAAGTGCATCTTTTGTGTTATTTCGGGTCATCTTTTAGGATTCTTAGTCTTTGATATTGGGATCATGGTGGATCCTTTAAAGGTTGAGGCAATACTTTGATTGCCTCCCCTGTGCAACATTCGTTAGCTTCAAGGTTTACAGGGGAAATCTAACTTCTTACGTCGGTTTATAGTAAACTATGCCAATATTACTAAGGGTTTCATGCATCTCTTGAAGAAGTACACTCTGTTTATATGGGGTGACCGAGCTCAGGAATCCTTCGATGCTCTTAAGAAAGCCTTGGTATCGACGCTTATGTTGAAGCCTTCGAACTACAGTAGAGATTACTTTCTTCATATTGTCGCATTCGAAGGGAAGATTGGTATGGATTTAGTTCAGTAGAATGATGAGCTCCATGCACACGTCGTTTACTATCTTAGTCGAAACTTAGTCGTCCCTGAACTCAAGTACTCTCATGTTGAGAAGCTATCTTTGGCTGCCATACACGCGGTTCAAATATTACGACACTATATATTGCTTTGCAAAACTATCATAGTTGTTGAAGTCAATCCATTTCAATATGTCCTTACTAAGTGTATCATAGGGGGGAAATATAATAAATGGATTGTCATCTTGCAAGACTTTGATCTCAATTTTTCTTCAACAAAATACAAGAAATCTCTAGTTTTTTCCGAGTTAATATCAGACTTCCCTCGATTAGATGAGGATGTTATTCATGTAGATTCATTCATGGATGAACACATTTTCCTTATCTCGTCATCATACCCCTGGTACAGAGACATTTTGATTTATCTTCAAACCTTGAAGTTCTCTCAGGATCTTTCGAGAGACAATCAACAACGTATACGATATCAAACTAAGAACTACCTTATCGTCGACAACAATTTGTATCACTGAGGTGTAGATAATATCTTGCATCATTGCTTGACTCATAAGGAGGCTGAGTTCGTTCTTAATGATTGTCACAGTGGGGCTTGTGGTGGTCATCTATCTGGGCTTGTGACAACCCAAAATATATTGTGAGCCAGTTATTTTTGGCCATTTACTTTTAAAGATTGTGTCGAAGCGGTCAAGAAGTGTCACCCCTGTTAGGTTTTCACTCAGAAGATGCGCTCGCATCCAACCCCTCTTCACCTGATCATCATCGTCGATCCCTTCACCAAGTGGGGGGTGGATTTTGTGGATTGCAACCCAACTTCGGCTTGGGGGAATCAACATATTATCATGGTTGTCAGCTACTTTACTAAGTGGGTTGAGGCCATGCCTACAATTAAATATGATGGTAAGATTGCAACTTTTTTCGTGTTTAATCAAATTATATCCCAGTTCAGAATCGAGAGAGAGATTGTCACTGATCATGGAAGTCACTTTCAGAACGAAATGATGAAATAATTAAAATCAAAAGTGGGGTTTAAACATGGTCATTCTTCCCCTTATTATCCTTGGGAAAATGGACAAGTAGAGGTCATGAAGAAGTCTCTCAAGACCATTTTGCAGAAAACTATCATCCAGAGAAAATTTGACCAAAATCTCATGTTGTACCCTATGCTTTAGGCATACCGAACCTCAACTAAGACTTCCACTGTATTTTATCCTTTTCAGTTAGTACACGGTGTGGATTTGATCCTACGTATTGAATTTGAAATCCGTTCTCTTATATTGACAGTTAAGCTCCTACCTGACACTTATGATATTGAAGAATGCCTCGTACACCTAGAGAGCCTAGATGAGTAGCATCAAGATGCCTCTACGACTATCGAAGCGAATAAACGACGTGTCAAGGTCTAGTATGATAAATCTATATGTCCTTGACAGTACGTTGAGGGTGACGTGGTCCTCTTGTATGACCAATCCAAAGAACCACTAGGGGAAGGAAAGTTCAACCCCATGTGGTGTTGGACAACTGAGAGGGGGGGGGGGTGAATCAGTTGTTACCGTGCTTAAAAAATTATTCAACGGCTGCGATTGAATCACGAATTCACATATCATGATTTTGGCATTCTTGTTGCATTGTTTTCTTGTCTCTCTGTGTCGCGATTCATGAAACTCCGATATGGAGTTGTCTCAACAGTCCAAATCCGATCTTGATTCAACGACTGTGATTAAGTCACGATTTTGCATATCGCGAAATCGAGATTCCTGTTGCATTGTTTCTTTGACATCTCCAACACGCGATCCTCGAAACTCCGACATGGTGTAAGTCTGCTGATGTCACATGTGTTAAATAACTGCCACGTGTCACCCTGATTCATGACTTACATGTGCTTGGAATGTTGAATCAGTCTGACACTTGTCATTACCTGGTTGTGCCACGTGTTCCTAGTTGACGTGAGTCGGATTGACGGTCCAGATGTGATCTTGATTTGACGGCTCAGATTACGTCGCGATTTTTCATATCGCGAAATCGAGATTTTTGTGGATGATATTACTTGTCATCTCCAACTCTCGATCCCCAAAACTCTGACACAGACTGGAATCAACGGTCTATATCAAAGCTTGATCTAACGGCTCAGATTACATCTTGATTTCGCATATCGCGATATCGAGATTCCTGATGTTAATAATCTTTGACATGTTCAACTCGCGATCTTCGAATCTCCAACATGGACTGGAATCCACGGTCCAGATTCAACCTTGATCTGACGTCTCAGATTTAAGTCGCGATTTCGCATACCGTGATTACACCCACTTCTCCTTGTTATACTTTAAAATATGTGCAAGTTCTCCTTGATCCAACGATGGTCAGGTCCTGCGCTTGGATCTAACGTCTGAGATCTGTCCTCCTGTTTAGCGCTCTTCTTGTCTATATACAGATCTGATGGCCCTCATTCTGTCGGGAATTTTGGATGGGATCCAACGATTCAGAAGTGCTTCAACGATCAGAAATGTTGCTCGGGCCTTCGATCATTTTATCAATGTTGTGTTTCCTTCGATCATTCGATCTTCCTGGACTTATCTTCTATTTGTCTATTGATCATCGTTGTTGTACTCAATCCATCATCACTGCTGTACTTGCCATCAATGACAAGCATATGTTGCCTGTTAAACATTTTCCAACAATCTCCCCCTTTGGCATTGATGGCAACTAAGGCACCCAAATTCTTTTCTCCCCCTTTGACATCAATGTCAAAGAAGAGGCATGCTCCCCCTGAGCTATTGCAGTAATTTTAGGAGGCATTA
>SNQJ01S0258205.1:0-12404 GCA_010110895.2 Picea sitchensis | reverse complement strand
AGCATAATATCAACAACACACAGAGATCAAACACATCCATGAAATTGAATCAAAGCTTTCCTATTAATTCAATGTATGTACATGGGGTTTCTTCACAAACTCTCTGCTCTGTTCTCTCTTGCTCCTCTCTGCTAATGCTGGATAATAATCTCAATTATACAAGGAGGGTACCTATATTCATTTTCCCTCCTGGAAGTAAAAACTGTCTAATCTACAGCTAACCCTATCTACCAGCATTTAAAACTGTTAAATGCCTTCTTATCTATATTACAATACAAGTGCGCTTCATATGAATGCATTCATTCAAACGACGGCGCAACAGTCTTTTCAAAGAAATTCAAAAAAGGTATGCGCTGGTGCTGTCCAGCTATTCTTCCCTTTCCTCCACGCGGGCTCGCGTCATGACGTGTAGATGCTCCTGCATCAAGCAAGACCAACCTCCTCGCAGGTCTCACTGTTTGTTGAAGTTACCACCACATTTTGAGTTGTTACCGAAGTTTCCTTCTAAATGGCATAAAGTTAATAGACACTACTATACATTGGAAAAATTGTGATGTTATGGAAAAAATTAGTCATACTATCGAAAAATAGAGGAATTTTATTTTTCTCCATACTACCCGATATCGTTGCACTTGCGACGTACTTTTCAAATCTTTGCAAGAGAGACGACATTCAGAATATGTATCTCTGGTGATGAGATCAAATGTGTGTTTCACTTGTGGTGGTGTGGACATTAGGTTCCCCCCCCCTAACGGTCACCCACTATTTGACAAAGTCAACATTGACTTGGTAAACAGTCGTCGGAATTGTGACGTTCAGTGCATCGCACTTATGACGATGTGGACACTAGGTTTCGCCCCCTCCCGAACGGTCACCCACTATTTGGAAAAGTCAACATTGAATTAGTCAACTGTTGTTGGAATTCCGACGTTATAAAATCTATAAATATATTGCATTTTATGGATGTTGCAACAAGTTTACTATAACAACGACAACTCAAAAAGGATATAAGGTCTTCTTGGCGAACAAAAAACATATATTTTTTTTCATATGTTATAATAGAAAAATATAATAGATATTATATTGTACACTACTCAATTTTATAAGATAATTATCAATATATGTATGTGGGGAAGAATGTCAAAAAACATTAGAGGTGGGAAAAAAATTAAAGAGGGTGAAAAGTGTGACGATGAATGCTATTTCCCTTGCAAAAATTGTTGTAATAGACGTCTCAAAAGAGTTTTAATACCAACAGATAAAAAACATTGTAGAAAATATGGTCACGTGGACGGGGGGTCAAATGAATATCGTCCCATGGTAATTATATATATATATATATATATATATATATATATATTCATTATCTCTTTTAATATTGATTGTATTCTCAAACTTTTATACTGTTTTATACATGCACTAATTTTTCATGATTGTTTGTAATTATAAAGTTAGATTTCTCCCCTAACCTTCTACAGAAAGAACCAAGTAGTAGAAGAAATGATGTTGCACAAGATGAGGAACATGAAGTAGATAATGAAGATCAAGTTAATGATCCCATAGAAGTAGATGACAATAATAACATACTTCAATATGATGTAACAAATCAAATGATACAAGTCTTATTCGGTCATCCATATGAGGATCACAGGGACAGTAATGATCCTATTTATGATGAACCTCTTCTTGAAAAGGAAAATAAACGACTTTATAAAGGGTCAAGATCAAATCTTCTCTCCGCTACATAGCTGTTGCTGAACTTAAAGGTTGTGAATCATTTGTTGAACACTTGTATGACACAAATCGTAAGTTATGTAATATGTTTCATCACATATACATAAAGGTTGAATTTCCCCACTTTTTTTTAGTGTTAATTAATGTGTAAAATAAAAATGCAATATTTACAATTACTATTATTTACATTAACTAGTTATTTTTATGTTTTATATTGTTAGGTGAATTTATGTTACCCTCGTCAAATATTTTACCTCGCACATATCGAGATTTACATGTCATTATGAAAGACATTGGAATGGAGTATCAAAGTATAGATGCATGTCCTGATAATCATATTATATATTATGGACAACATGCATCAGAAAAAAAAATCTCGGTATGTGGTATCACTAGATATTGAACCGATCAAGTAACAAAAATGGTGCCTCGAAAGGTTCTCTAAGATATTCTCATAATTCCATGTTTGCAACGACTGTTCAGGTGCCAAAGCATAGCATAGTTTATGGATTACCATGCATTAAAGAGAATTGAAGATGGTGTTCTTCAAATTCCTACAGATGGTTATGCATTTAAGGAAATTGCTACAAAATGGATAGAATTTACAGATGAACCTTATAATGTTAGGATTTCATTTGCAACTGACGATGTTAATCCATTTGGAGAGATTCGATATGTTTACTTAGTGTGACCTATTTTTTTATCAACAATAATATTCCTCCTTGGATGTCAATAAAGAGGGAGCACATAATGTTGATAATGATTGTTCCAGGTATTTGTTTACATTAATTTTTCGAATGTAAATTTTTCATTTTTTTATTTTTTTGCATAATATATTTTATTTATTTATTTACGTATATATACATACCATGGTAGTAATTTCATATAATTCCAAACAATTAGGTAAGTACCAAGTTAAAGATATGAATGTGTATATTGAACCTCTTATCGACGAGCTACTAAAGTTATGGGAGGGAATCAATATGTATGACAATGGTAAACCAATTGGACAAAAGAGATTTCAATGGCGTGGAATAATTTTATGGACAATTAATGATGCCCCAGGACTAACAATTTTTTTTTGTATGTAACGTTCCATATTGCACGCTTGAATATTATATAATTAATTGAATATATCATGCATGTTTTTTAAATAATCCTTTTGTATATCAATAATTCACATTAATCCATCTATTGTAGGTCTTCAAACAAAGGGTAAATTTGCATGTCTTGTTTGAGGTCCTAAGATGAAATCTCGTCGGTTAAAAATTTTAGGAAATGAGGTGTTTGATGAATATAAACACTTCCTCTCTAACAACCATAAGTATCATACTTCTAAAAAATATATTTTCAATGGGAAACAAGAGACTAGACTAAAACCACAAATAATGACACCTTGCCTATGGAAGTTGGCATATGACAAAATTAATCCTCGCGGTACGCATTTTGTTAATGTAACGTAAATGGAATCATGTTTTGAAATTTTATTTTAATTATTCAATGTATTTTACCACATTTGATAAATAATGTTCTGATTTTTTTTATGCTTCATCAATGTCGTCGTCGTGAAGGTAATAATAATGGAATTCCACGAGGAATGAAATGTTATCCCACTCAATTCATGAAGTTTCCTTACTGTGAGGAGAGAAAAATAGTTCATTTGTTTGATACAATGCATATCAGGAAGAATGTGACAGAAACATTATGGTGAATCATAGATGGTAGGAGGGATAAAGACAAAATTGTCAAAATTTGTAATGACATTCAGGGAGTCAATCATGCAATGAAAAGTGTGATCTGATCAAATAGTGATGGAGACCAAAATAACCTTCCATGTGTATTAACAAAGCAACAAAGAAATGGTGTAAAAGAGGTCTTTCAAATAATTAAATTTCCCACAGGTTTTTGTTCAAACACAAAGAATATCTTAACGAAGAAAGGTGAATTTGGTGGGGTAAAAACACATGATTGACATACCTTCATTAAGGTAATTAATAATTTTAGTATTCATATTTATATATTGGTTGTATACATTTTTTGAGATTTTTATTTTTTTTGTTTAGTTTTGAAACAAGTAACGATTTGTTTTTATTGTTATAGTATATTCTACTGCTATCTCTCCCAAACAACTTTGTCAACAACGTCAAACAAGTTATATATGATCTTAAAAAATACATGAGGTAAGTAGTTGCAAGATATATGCAAAAAGAAAAAGAAAAACATTTTTTGTTGTACTTAATGACATGTATTTTACTTATAATGTAATATGTATTATGTTTTCTTGAAACATGTTATTTTCTTGCCTCGTGATCTGTAGATGGTTTTGATTGAAAGAAATACATGAAGATGATATAAAGTATTGGAAGAGAGAATTTATTTGACTAATGTGTGAAATGCAGAAGTATCTACCTCCAACCTTTTTCAATGCACAAGAACACTACCTCATACACCAAGTTGAGGAGATTGAAATGTGTGGACCTATACACACAAGGTCAATGTGAATGGTGGAGAGGCACTTGAAATCACTGAAGGATTTGGTTAGAAAAAGAGCACGTCGTGAGGGTTCTATGGTGGAGTGATATATGGTATATGAATCCATGGTGTATATTAGTCAGTATATTCCTAAATTAGCAGCACAAGCTATACATGCAATGGATTTCATTTTGGATTTAAACTCCATCAAAACATTTGAAGGGGAGCAATTGTTGGGGAAAGGTACAATGAAGAAAGTGAGAGGTAATATTTAAATTGTGGATATTTGTAACAAATATAAATTTTCATTTTTTTGTGTATATGATCATACTCATTTAATATTTATTATTTCATCATTTATTAATATTTACCATGGTTATAACTAATATTTAATATTGGTGAATTGTGATTTTTTGATTGGTTAGTTTCTCAAGATTGGGATGCACTACATTTATACATTGCAAACAATCTTGACTAGATGAAGGTACGGATTGATAGATGTAAACAACGTCATGGCAGTAGGTTATCATGGAAAGAACTGTCTGAATTGGTTAAAGAAGCTCGTTGTAATGGATATTTCGATGTTACGCGGAGGGAAATACATTTAACATATTGTTTGAAAGATGGAAAGGTAAGCAAATTCACCCATTTTATTCAGTTATTTTATATTATATTAATGTGATTGTATGTGTGTTTTTTTTCATATTATACTTTATAAGTTATATACATTTGTTTATTATTAATTGATAGTGCATCTTTTACATGTTTGGCATATTGCAGTTGAAACACCACAATGCTATGTTGTGCAATGGTCGTAAATTTTGCATCAAACAGTTGGATGAAACCAGGAAAACTTATGATAGTGGGATAACTGCAGTATTCCAGGTCTCTAATGTTTTCTCTAGGAGTGACATACATCCTCGAGAATCTGAAAATACATACTATGGGTTTTTGAATGATATAATTGAGTGTGACTTTAATTCCTTCAAATTAGTGTTGTTTGATGTCAAAGGTTATAGGTTAGAAATGCATGAACATGACGAGGAAAGATCTGTTATTCAACATTCCAATGGATTTCTGATGATTAAAACAACAGTTTTTGAAAAAGCAAATGACCGCTATGTTTTTCCAAGTCAGTGTGACAGTCTTTTACTCAAAGGTTTCGGGTAAGAGGGATTGGTCATTTGTTGTTAGATATGATCTAAGAGGAAGGCCAGTAAAGTATATTGTAGATGAAGAAGATGATATTGAAGAAGAATATGATGTATACCTAGAGCATGGAGAATATGGGTCAACAGATGAAGAAGACAGAGAAGATGAACCAGGCGTAGGAGACAATGGGTCAGTTCTTGATGATGATATCAATGAATATATTCTCAAAAATGACATTGATGACGACGATGATATCATCAATCCTTTCAACATTTGTTCTAAACCAGATGTTGATACATATGTTGAGTTGGATGATCAAGAAGAAGATACGAAAGAAGGATGATACAAATGTTGTGTTGGATGAGGTACATAACTAGATATTTTAATTTGTATGAATTATTCTCTTTAAATAATTTTTTATGTGGGTTAATTACATATTTTTAAGTTTTATTTCATTTTTGTTTTGGTAGTTTCTATGCATGATCAATATGNGGGGGGCGGCGGGGGGAGGGGTAGAGGGGGAGGGGCCATATGAGCTTCCACATTCACGTGGTTGTCCTTTTTTATTAGATAATAAATTATTCTCAAAACCAAGAGAAGTTCATTCATTCATCTTTATACTCAAAGATCACTCACATGCCCACTCTATATATCGATCCATGAGATTTCGTATTTAAATAATGATTTTGTACTAATATTTTTTATGGAGAAAAAGTGTACTTAGTTGAGAGTCAAAAACAAAAACAAGAAATAAATGATATTGAAGCTTGTGTGATTAATCAAGTACTTCTTTATCGACATTATTGCATTCCCTTGCAGTACTGGATACGGGGACACTGTGTGTCTCGATCATATTTTAAAGGAAACACCTAAAATACATTGTACTATGGATAGAGTACATGGTGACAAACAATAACCTGTGAATGGGGCCAACTTTGAAATTCTTTCAAAATGTTTTTGTATGCACTGGAATTTGACATGGATAGACCATTCACACGTCTTGACGATATGGAAGGGCTTCCAGACTCAAATATTAATCACACACCCACTCTATATATTGATCCATATCATCCTCATTTCTTTTTAATTTTCTCGGTCAAATATTAAAGGAAAAAGTTATTAAAAGACATTGTACTAGGGATAGAGTACATGATGGGCAACAATGACCTGTGAATGGGGCCAACATTGAAATTTTTTCAAAATGTTTCAGTATGCAACGAAAATTGACATGGACAAACTGTTTGTATGCCTTGACAATATCAGAGGGTTTCCAGACTCAAATACCACTCACACACCCACTCTTTATATTCATTGTCCGTGTCATTCAAAACCAACATCATTCCAATTAGGTCCATGATTTTGGTCATGGGGAGAAGAAGGCGATAGATGATATTTCGTATTTAAATAATGATTTCATACTAATTATATTCTTTATGGAGAAAAAGATTTTTTAGATGAGAGAAAAAAACAAAGACATAAAATAACTTGAAGCTTGTGCAACTAACCAAGTACTTATTTATCAATGTTATTGCATGCCCTTGTAGTACTAGTAGATGCGGGGATGTGCATCTCAGTCGTATTTTAAAGGAAACATTTAAAATAAATTGTACTAGATCTAGATGAGTACATTATGGGAAATAGTAACGTATGAATGGAGATAACGTTGAAATTATTTCAAAATGTTTATGTATGCACTGAAATTTGACATGGATATACTGTTCGCATTCCTTGATGACATGGAAGGGTTTATAGAATAAAATATTACTCACACACCCACTTTATATATCGACCCAGCTCATCCTCGTTTCGTTTTAATTTTCTTGGTCGAATTTTAAAGGAAAGAACTATTAAAAGACATTGTACTAGGGATAGAGTACATGATGGCAAACAATGACCTGTGAATGTGGCCAGCACTGAATTTTTTTCAAAATGTTTCTATATGCACCAAAATTTGACATGGATAGACAGTTTGTATGCCTTGATGATATGGGATGGTTTCCAGACTCAAATATCACTCACACACCCAATCTTTATATTCATCGTATGTGTTGTTCAAAACCAACATTATGCCAATTAGGCCCATAATTTTGGTCATGGAAAGAATAAGGAAATAGATGAGATTTTGTATTTAAATAATGATTTTGTACTAATATTTTTTATGGAGAAAAGGAGTACTTAGATGAGAGCAAAAAAAAAGACAAGAAGTAAATGATATTGAAGCTTGTGCGATTGATCAAGTTCTTCTTTATCAACGTTATCGCATGCCCTTGCAGTACTAGTAGATGTGGGAACGTGCATCTTGGTCGTGTTTTAAAGGAAACAACTAAAAGACATTGTATTAGGGCTAGATCAGTACATGATGGGAAACATTAACCTATGAATGGGGCCAATGTTGAAATTAAAAATGTTTCTGTATGCACTGAAATTTGACATGGATAGATTGTTCGCATGCCTTGACGATATGGAAGGGTTTCTAGACTCAAATATTACTCACACACCCACTCTATATATTGACCCATCTCGTTCTCGTTTCATTTTAATTTTCTCAGTTGGTCAGTATACTAATTTACCCAACCTGTAAGCAATGACTCTTATATTTTATGATTTCCATTATGTTATTTACGGTGTTAATCCATTTGGAGAGCTTCGGCCTGTTTACTCAGTGTGGCCTATTTTTGTTATCAACAATAACATTCGTTCCTGGATGTCAATATAAAGGGAGGATTTCTCATACATTTGAATTTATTTATCATGATAATGATCATGGTTCTAATTTTACTATAATGTGGCAGGCTGATTGCGGTAAATCAAAAGTAGCCTCATAATAGGTAAACGAACAAATTTTTTTGAATTGCATTTAATGTGCATTTTATTTATGTTGCGATAAGTTATTTTATTTGTTTAAATAACTGAATTATCATTTATTTTCTTAAATATTTAGTTGGAAGAACATGATGTTAATGATGATTTGCTCGGCAAAAGGGATTTGTATGAATCCCCCGACCCTATGGTTTTAATTAAAAAAAATATCAATAAAGCAAACAAGGAACTAGCTCCATTGTTAGATATTCTAGATCAAACTCCTGAGGTTGAAGAAAGGATCAGAGAATTTATAACAAGGATTAACACATATAAGGTAATAACCATAATTTCAAGTGGTTTTATTTTTGTGTCATAAGATCAATTATGAAAGCTTGATTTTTAAATTTTACATTATCTAAATGAAAAAATGTTGTATTTCTTATATAGAGATTTTTGGATCCTATTAACCCCGACATGCATTGTGTCGGTTGTAGTATCTCTGCACAAACACCACAGGGTCCCAATGTAAGACCTCGTAAACCTTTTAGGACGCATCTATTTATATCTCCACCTTCCACACCATTAGGTGGGAGCCACAACATGCACACCCAGGAAGCTGCCATACATGCATGCTCTAGAGGTGGTGACAGAGATGAGGTTGATGATTTGACCAACTATATGGCTGATTTTCCTAAATAAATACGTGTGACCAGCATGAAGACCCTTAAGGGAACATTTATGGTCAACTAGGAATGGATTACATTAAACCAAGTTAAAGTCCCAGGTAATTTTTAAAATTTTAATTGTTTCATGTTCTCTATGTAGAAAAATATAAATCATCTAAATTATTATTTTTAAATTAACAATCATATAATATTTTTGTGTGTAGGGAACAACGATTTTTATAGGTCCTTGGAGAATAAAGAATTACTGATTTTTGGGCCCACCATATAGGAGAGATGGAATTCCCAGAATTCCAATCTCAAAAAAGAATTGATGGATTACCTTGAAAGCCTTTTTGGTGTAGACACATTTAATAAGACCTTGGCCATCGCTGCAGCTGGCCAATATTTAAAATATACGCGAGAAATGTATAGGAAACACATGAAACAAAACGATAGGTATGAGCATCCTATGATGATTCTAGAGAGGGATTAGAATGCCCTCATTGAGGACGCAAAAGAAAATAAATTGACAGATGAAGGAAAAACAACCGTTGGTCCCAGGAGGTAAATTACAATTTCAATTCAATACCTTCTTTTTTTTTAGATGTAAATAAAAGTGTGGTATATATTAGCATACTTGAAAATTTTAATGATAGGTTGACTGGCACTTCAAAGGAAACAAAAGCAAGGCTTTCCAAATGTGGCCAGCACAGGCTAGGCCAGGACGACTACTTGAAGTTGCAGTCACGAATTGTAAGTACCCAAATATATTATTTGTATCGCCTTCAAAATTTTAGGTAATTGTAGCTAATAAAATTAAAAATACATACTCTTATGCAATGCAAGGTGATGAGTTCAATACTGAAACCACAGAGGAAGACCTCCAGCTTGGTTACAAGTACGGCTATAAAGTTGTATTTTAATACCAGAAAAGCTTGGGGAAGTTACCAAGAACCACTTATAGGATAAGGTAAATAAAATTCAATCCAAATTAACCTTTATTATTAATATAATATAGTCATGTTTGATATCATCAATAAATTTAATGTGTTACAAATTTGTTTTAATGAGAGGAGAAACATTGTCAACCAACCCACTAGTATTGGAGAGCAGTGCATTGATAGCGGTTTGCAACCAGAAGATGGTTCTCCCATGCAGTCCCATTCCACTGGGTTGCAGCCCCACGATGGTGCTACGACCGAGGCACATGACGGTAATATGGCTGTATTTTAATCATATACTTAATAATTTTGTAGTTATACATTTTGTACTTCTATTCTTTTTTAATTATACATTTATGATTGTCCTTATTAATTTTGTGGTGTCAATGGTAGAGAATTTTGTACTTGAGGGTTGTACAGTTGAAGAGGATCACGTGGGGGAAACCATTCCAACACTTTCGACTAGTGCACTAGGTAAATAATGACATTGCAGGTGTTTTTTTTAATATTTTTTTTTAACAAGAACGATTATGTTTCATTAATTGGCATTCTGGCAGGCCAGAATCAGAAAGTTACAAATCTGAAGAAGGTTGGTGACCTCTAACAGTGCTACCAACCTTCTTGTGAGTGTCTTGGGGAACCAATCCCATCTACTTCTGGAGCTAATTCGAGAAAATGTCAGAATTTGCATACATGAATAAATTCTCACAAACTGTGAGCACAGTAGAAGACAGAAGCAAAGCATTAACCCGAGGGGGGTGGAATTTTCCTCTTAAGGAAGGGATCCAGATTTTTCTGAGAGCCTGAAAAGATGTTGGAGGTTGCCTCCTTTTCTCTGCGCTCTTTGTTGGTCTTTCGTCCTCGGGTAAGGGGTGGGGACGAAACTTCAGATGTTTCCACAGAATCGCTAGAGGGGACTGAAGCAGTTAGACCTGCAGAGGCGGAGGGCTCCGGATATGGAGCCCGAAATTCCCTTGCTGCTACTGGGCCTGGGGGGGTGGAGGTGTTTTTTTTAATATTACTGAACTAGTTCAATGATATTTAAAAACTGACCATCTAAATTTTATATTTTTTACTTGTGTAGGTGATGCCTCATCATAGTTGCCTCCATTACCCTATGACTAGGACTTCTCTGTGTGAGAGGACACAATCACAATCATATTTTGAAGAGCATCCAGAGAACAAAGACATATATATTGATGAAATGCTTAGGAATTTTATACCTAAGAAGAAGAGGTTGGATAAAACTAAATGATGATGTACAATATTTTAATAATTATTTATAAAATCTATTTTCTATGAAATACTTTTTTTGTCCAACCTGCCAAAATGCCATTCTTTTACCAACCTTTTAATTTACTTTTCACCATATTTCGCTTTCCCGCAGCGTTAAATTAAGACCATTTTCATGATTATATATGAGTTTAGACCTATTATTTTCCAAAGAATTCATTTTAGTATTTTGAGTGATTTTATGATTAAATATTGGAAACATAACATGTTTTCACTTATATATCAAAGTGGGATGAGTTCTAAGATGTTTACAGGTGCATTTTAATACTCCAACCAAGTCAGATGATGGAATAGAATAAATCCTCTTTTCACATCAATTACAATCTCTCTTATTAGATGTAAAGTGATTTAGTATAGTGTATTGTAAGGTCTCTTCCAATAGAGACTTATAAAAAATAAATTTAATTAGAGAAGTGCTACCCTAACATCTTTACAATTCCTTAGTCAGCATATAAAAATTCATAACCAGCATATAACCATTCAGCATGATTAAAATTTATGATCAGATCATAATAAATTACATATAACACAACATAATAACGAAAATACATACCTCTAACTGATGCTATTGTTGTCCTCCAACTCTGCATGATACTCTGCCCAAAACCATCTAACCTCCCAGCCAGCTAAGAATAGAGCCTATCCGGTTACCTAGCTCCAGGATTCCTGGCCCCCAAGCCCAAAACTCCCAGCAATAGGTGCCCCCTGTCTCAGTCCTACAACAAGCTTCTCCAGCCAAAAACCAGTAATACAGTCTTCCAATCTCCCAAAAATAAAAAAATGCCCAATACAGTCTCCAATATGAAAAATAATGCTCTCTCCCCCTCAAAGTCCAAAATTCCCCCTCTCCAATGTTTTTTTCCTCCTCTTATCCTCCTTTCCCCCTCTCCCATTCATCGAATTCTCCCTTTCATTAAGACTCATTCACCTTATCCCTCCATTCAATGCCAACCACCTTATCCCCTTTCTCTTAAATGGTTCCCTCATTCGATACGTTAAGTTTTCATTAAATAAATTAAAACTTATTAAACTCAAATTCATTAACCAAATATTTAATCAGTTCATTAATTAATTAATTAATTTACTAATATACATTAAACAATTATTAATTCAGGACAATTAATTAATTTCTTAGGGTTGTTACATACACCCACCCTTCAGGAAACTTCGTCCTAAAGTTAAAGTATTTTAAGATACAAGGAAAAAGACACAGGGTTCACACATTCATATCCAATAACCAACATTATCAGTAAGTAAGCCAAGAAAACTCATACATACTAGTGTACATGTGCAAGAAATGCATGTGTAGCTAGTACATACAAGTCTCGTGCATGTACTAATAACA
>SNQJ01S0258204.1:0-12404 GCA_010110895.2 Picea sitchensis | reverse complement strand
ACCTAAAAAATGAAGAAGGTTTTTACCTTGATGCTATGGTACCCTTTGGTGTTAAAGTTTCCAACATTATAGAGCTAAGGAGACGAGAGGAGGATCTTCCCTCTCCAAGTCAGATTAAACAGTTGAATGCATGCTGGAAAGAAAAGATAAAAAACTTGAATAACATTGTTCAAACGTGAAGCCAAGCCATATCAAGGAAGGATGAACTATTCAAAAGACTCATAGAGGTAGACTTAGTCGGAAGCACTAACGAAGTCCAATATCCCAAGTTGATCCTCAACTCATTGTTCCTAACAAATCAACAGTTTGATGAGCAAGTTGAGATATTTAAAGGGTTGCCCATTGAAAAGTTCTATGGCATACTTGACTATAATGAGGACAACATAGACAATTGGCTAGTGGACTACTCCATGAAAAATCAGGATATTGAAGAAGCATTACATGGCATTTCCCTTGATCTGAGAGACTTGGAGGGCGAGCTATTCAACATCAAAATCCAACAAGAAATCAATGTGGCACCAATGAAAAGTTACATTGAAGAATGGTTCAAGAAAGCTATCGATAAATTGACCAATGAAGGGAAAGAAGCAGTTGAGACAGTTCCCGTAACCGTTGATGAAAACGATAAAATGACATCAACAAGCAAGTAAAAGCAGAGAGACCATCATAGTAAGTTTATGTTGATCACATCCTTCTTTTTCTTTATCAAGTCCTTCATCCCGTTATTCCACCTCTTTCACTAGAAAGGTTTAACCGAAGACTGATAACTCATTTTTTCTTCTTACTAGGTCCTTTTGTTCTTCTACCGCCCACCGTCTTCCTTCTCAAAAATGATTTCTCGTATTTATTTTCTTTATGGTCTGCAGGAGCCCCAATCCCATTCTTTAAGACAAACACATTTACAATTTCAAAGAATATGTAACAGACTATATATTTTTTAGAAATTTCAAGAGAGCTACTTTGGGAACAGTCTCGATTGTGCTTTGTAACCCTGTTTTCAGAATATAAAATATTTGAGGTTGTTCTATCATTTTATTTATTTGAGCTGCCCATGTGTCCACTCTGTTAAAGTTCTCTTATGTCTGCAGATCATCTTCTTTTTATTTTATGTGATCAAAAATCTTTATCTTAAACTATGATGGATGTGAGAAAATTTTGCTTATTTGCTTTAAATGTGTGAAGTGTGTGATCCTTTCTCGGGAACTTTCTTTAAAAAAGAAAACAAAAACATTTTCCTTTTATTTTCTTGCAATATTTATGTTTCTTTGAATTACTATGACGTACTTCTGTCAAGTCCCACATTTTGAATATATAGAAGTCCCAAGAAAATCTAAAGAGGAGTACCACCTCTATAAAAACTTAGGAGGATTTACATCCTTGTGAGGTTGTCGTTTCGGTCCTAACGGATTCAAGCATCAACAAGAGGTACAAGTGAGGTATCTTGATTAGCAGGAAAAAAAGGGAGCATTGTACAAATAAATCAAAATTTGAAAGCTCGAATTCAAGAGACAACCTCAACCGGTTACAGTATTTCATTCCATATTTTTGTTGTTAAATTTATGGTTATTGTGATTTAATTTGAACTGAGATATATATGAAAAGAAAATTTGAATTTGTATCAAAATTTCATATTAAATTTATGTTGTATGTTATGTTACGAATCATGGTTTGTTTTATATACACAAATTTTTGTTATCTGTAATTGTCGAAGGAAATGATTTCAATTCCATTAATATTAAAAAAAAATCATATAACTAAAGTGAATAAAAGAACAATTGTAGTAGCATTGATCCGTCATACATGAGTCCTGTCATAGATGGTATGGTAATGATTCTTAATCGTTTAAAGATAATGAGAATTTCCATATTTGTTATCCCTGCATAGAGTAGTTGTATAATAATCTCGACTTCCTGTCTAAGCATTGTAATGAGAATTTAAAAATAACTTCTCTTAATGTGGGTTAGATCTGACCTAGCGAAATAAATTAGTATTGAAATAAAATATTTCTAAGTAGGTGACTATTACAACATTGTTAAATGAAGTTAAGAATACCCATAGCATGGTTCAAATATGTTTTTGCTCTGTTTGAAATTAAAGTTGTGATGGTAGTAATAATTGTTCAAATAACTATTGATAATTATCCAAAGGCGATTCTTGAAAAATTCAAATTTATGGCAATATCAGTTATGATTGGTGAGCACCTTCTCCTTCGAGAAAGGGATCTCAGATAGTGCATCATCCTCAACAATCAACACTCTTCACTATGTATAAATCGATTAGGATTTCCTTCTATAATCTGTTGGGTAGCGGGTGGTCGACAAATTTTATTTGGGTCTTGCGCCTGGGTCAAATTAAGGTGGTTTTTATTTATCATTGCATCAGATTATTTTAGTTTTCGAAGCTTCTTAAGGTTTCTAAATCTATTATCTCTTATAACACTCATTGCACCGTGTTCCAACATTTGGGTTATAATAATTAAACTTTTGTAAAATGTTAGTGGAAGCACAATGATGTCCATGTAAGCTCTGGAAGTTGTAAAGGATAATTTTTTTTATGGAAGAATTTTCCGTCTTGAATTTTGACCCAAAATTTTTACAGTAACTACATTGTTATTGTTAAGATTGTACAGGTGAACCATAATTCAAGTTACAAGACTTTGTAACTTTTTAATTAGCTTCAACTTTAGTTTATTATACCTTAAGTAGCGAATTCGTGGATTATACATTTTGATATTGGGAAACCAAATCCTACCTTGAGGGAAATGAATCCTCATTCATAGGACTTGACCTTATCGATATATAGAAATATTACTAAGTAAACCATTGATTTGGAATACAAATGATAATTAGAATATTAATAGACTATTTGAATTTCACTGTGGTTGTAGCTTTGGTCCCTCTACTTTTTCCTAATGCCACTATCGATAGATGTATTGGATTTGGTTACTATTATCCACTAAGTTGTATTAGCTGGATTTGCAGTTGAGCCGCCAAAGACTGAACAGTCAAATGCTCATAATTCAGTGTTCAGAAATTCAACGGGTCTATGAGACCACCTTTTATCCACATTTCCATCCCTCCTGGGCATTGTAATAAATGACTTGAGCATGAAAGTTTTAAAATACTATTGGCCACCCATGACCTGGGCACGAGTACATACTCTAGATTTTTTTTTTTCACTTGTTAATTGTTTCTTGCCTATTAGGCGATTAATAATTTCTATGTTTTTTCACTCAAATCTCCTCCAAAGCTTGAGTATGTGCTGGGGGCTATGCCTTGACATGGTATAACCAATTTCTAGTGTCTAAATGTATTTGAATTCATGCTAAGTCATGTCTATTGAGTCATATGGAAATTGTGCAAAGTCCCCCTAGGATTTTTTAAAGTTTTAGTCAATAAAACATTTCCTATAAAATGGATAATATTTAATGTGAAAGTCAATAAAGTCATAAAAGTGGCATCAATTGTTGTTAGATTCCATGTTTGTGCTTGTTTTCTAAGACAGAGCACCTCCTAAACCCTTATCCCCCCTTTGTTGAGGAAAAAAAGTGATTTTAATCACTCAAAATTGAATTTTGTTCTCAAAAAGGTAAAAAGGACAATTTAATTAAAGTGCTAAAATTTAGCAGACATGTCGGGGACATGTTTCTTCATGTCTAGAGTCCCTGGTTTAGTTGGAAAAACAATCTCCTAGTGAGGGTGCCTTAGTTGAGTGACATGGCAAGTGGGAGGAGATCCCAATGAGGCTAGGCGCTCCTCCTCCACTAGTTGGCGCATCCACATGAGAGGGGGGCTAATCCCAATGAGGGACTCACCCTCTCTTCCCATTCCACTACCACTCCACTCCTCTCCCACTCCACCTCACCTCACTTCACTCCACAACCCTCACCTAGCACTCTATTTCCTCTCCACTCATTCCCCACTTCACTCCCACGTTTCCCTTGTTCTTTAGTGCGCCACCCCTATTCTCCCATGCACCCTCACTTAGGAAAATTCACCCGAAAAACTATAAAGCAAGCTTGACTCTCCTCCTTTGAGTTAGTTGGAGCTTGGGCGACTTGCTGCTATTGTAATTTTCTTTCATATTTGGAATTCAAGAGAGTTTGGAGGTCAAATTGGTGACTTGGTAATGTGTGGATGCTTGTAACTATGAGGTGATGTTATTTCATATGTCTTGCTTTAATATTGTGGTTTAAATTGGCCTTGTAAAGGTATTGTTACTTACTTGGATATGAATGCTAAGCTTGTTTGATTAGTAATCCTTATTGTTTATCTATTGGCGATATTTTCAATGTATTTTTCGTTTTTCTTAACTAATCATGTATTGAAGTCTCTCTTGTAGGTGGCACCGTTTTCTAACCCTCTGTTTTGCAAGGATTTGAAGTGATTGATGCTCTATTCGGAGATTAGGAGGATCTAGGTTGATGCTTCTATTTCTTCAATGCTTTTGAAGAATATCCCTCTACATTTCACCAAATATGGACCCCATCGCTCAAAGATATTCCAAGCACAAGCTTGCTTTCTTCTCCTCTCTCTTTAATTTCTAGAAAGAAAAATCATTTGGTTACTTTCTTACATTGATATCATAGATCTAGGTTTGCTTTTCAAGTTAAACTTAGTTTCTATTATTGCATGCAAATAGGATTTAGATCTAAGTTATTTCTCTTTCAAACAAAAAAATAGATCTAAGTTTCTTCTTGCAATTTTCTGAAATTCATATCCTAATCTCAAGATAGAAAGTTTCTTATGTTTTGCTTTTAATATCTAGCTAATTAGAAGTTTTATGTTGCTGTTTTAGGACAGCCAACAAAAACATCTAAGAGGGATTAGTTTAGCTTCATCTAAAGCCTCTAAAACCCCCCAAAATTTAGCTTTTTTGCATGAGAAAATATCAAGAAAATTTGATCAAATTTATTCATTTTATTTTTACTTACAATGTTTTCTATCATCATCTAATCCTTTTTATTTGTTGGTTTTTAGCAGGTTTGTCACAAAACAAGGGGGAACTTTGACTAATTTTAAGCAAAACTGACGAAATTCTACCCCAAGTTGGACCCTTTGAAGACCAAGACTTTAGAAAGTCTTATTTGTAATTGTTGTTAATAATTTGATCCATTCTATAAGGATCCAAAGTTCATAAAAATAGAAAAAAAAAATAATTCATTTTCTCGAAGTGTAATAGGCATTAATAAAAGAGGGCCTTTAGTGCCAAGTTTCGTCATCCCCTTTAGGGGGGTCAATGGTGGTTGTGTGATTTACTTTCCTTATGAGTTTCTTTCTTTTATGCTTTCAAAACACACAATCTAAGGAAAACCATTCAAGCAATCACTACTTTTTTCACTTAAGAAAAGTAATTATTTTGCTAGTTTAGTTTTCATTTCCGTTTTTAGTAATTAAAAAACGTCTCAAGTTTTTCGCATTTTCCTTTCATTTTAAAAATAAACCTTCCCTGTAGTTCTCGGTGTATGCTCTGAACCCTTGCGAGCCTAGCTTGATCTTGGGATTCATCGGAACCGAGGTTGTTAGTATGGAGTAGTTTTAATTAGGGAAACCTTGATAGTAGCTATCTTGATGCGAGGGAAACCGCATAAAGGGAGTGTGTGAAGTCAGATGAGAAATTTGAGATCTATGTTCTCCCCGTGTTGGACATATGGCACCTTCATTAAACTTACTGGTGAAGCCTTGGGGTTTTGGTAAGTTCTCAACACATTTCCAAACAAAAAGATAGCCTCTAAAGAGGCCACACATTTTCATTAATCTACCTTCAATAAATCTTAATAAAACACACATTCAACAACTGTCCACGATACCTTTAAGACATTGGTTTCATGTTCACAACTTTTTACTTCATGAGCAGTATTTCATTCGTAATATGATGNAGAGGCCACACATTTTCATTAATCTACCTTCAATAAATCTTAATAAAACACACATTCAACAACTGTCCA
The DNA here is from genome assembly GCA_010110895.2 of Picea sitchensis. Lineage (NCBI taxonomy): Eukaryota > Viridiplantae > Streptophyta > Pinopsida > Pinales > Pinaceae > Picea > Picea sitchensis. Next base: position 6,457 of record SNQJ01S0258204.1, on the reverse strand, counting down.
CGATACCTTTAAGACATTGGTTTCATGTTCACAACTTTTTACTTCATGAGCAGTATTTCATTCGTAATATGATGATTGTCTAATAATTGTTACAACACTTGCATATATTGTATCCTTTACTTGATTGTGCATGTGTCTTCTATGGTTGGACATTTGTTCTATTATCAATGCTTATCTTGTCTATCGAATGAATGTGTTGAATGCTTCATTATAAATGTTTTATTTTGCAATAAACTCCTAGAGTGGTTTTTTTGCTTAGACTAGCTCAAAAGCCATAGTATTTTGTTAGGGACTACCCCCCTTGGCTTCGCTAGGAGTTGGTCTAGACGGAGGAGTCGAGGATCGGGTGACAACACCTTGAATCGAGACTTGCCCCCAAGGACACACTGAGTGGATTGAATATTTCTTCCATGATAACCCAAGTGTGTATAAAGGCGGCAACAATTACATCATGGATGTAATTTCCATACCACAACTTAACAATGGTTATGGTTTTACAACGAAATTTGCTAGTTTCTATTTGAATATCGTCTAACTATGGGGACTCTAGGTCACCACTACTTAATTAAGGTTATTTTGGCAACTATTAAATGGATGTCAGTGATATAATAAAATTTAATTAAATATTAGAATTTCCATCGTATCATACTAAGGATGATATTATATAATTTTAGGTTGATATAATGTCTTAACTAATGACAGACTTATAAATTGTAATCATTATGTAAAATCAAAATTTAATGAATTATATAAAGTAATTCATTATCGATATGAATAGAACGTGCAAGTTGAACACCCGTCTAAAATAAAAATTTGATTAATAACTTGATTCATAGACTTAACCGATTCTAAGTAACTCTTAATATGATTATCATTCAATTGCAATGATGGACTATTTTGGTACTTGATGAAATTAGTCTAGAATATATATATATATATATATATATATATAATAACTGAATTAAGGGTAAGATTTGGCAGTAGTAATCTATACTTACTACTTGTATGATTGATGATATCGATTTTACATGCTATATCAATTAATTGTTATTGATATTAAGATAGTAATCGTGTTGTAATGATTAAGGTTAGTATGATTAATGATGTTGAGGATGAAAAGAAGGAGTGCTTATTGTTGTCACTGTATTATTGTAGTAATAACATTTTTACTAACTTATATATATATAAACAAAAAAAAAATTAATTGCTTTCTCGTAGCAATCGTTACTTTGCGTATTGAATGAGGGAAGTTGTTATAGATGGTATCAGAGCGGGTTCAACTTTGCGACAATGGACATGTTACGTCCTCCACTGTGTTATTTTTAAATGATTAAAGATGTATAACTAATACATTTTGATTTGTTCATGACAGGTATCATGGTCAGAGGACGCAGGATGAGTAGATGACGTGGTGCAGGGGGAAGAGGTACGCTTCCTTCGAGGGCATCCACGCAGGAGGGATCGACTCCACTTGGAGAGGAGCAGACTACTTAGAAGGAGCAGGTTGATGTGGGGGATGTGGTAGGTACGAGGATATCCTTCCATAGGATTTCAGAGGCATTGATCAACCGCCTGGATCGAGATGAGGGAAGAGAATCTTTGCCCAATGAGGTTTCACAATACACTCCAACAAGTAGTAGTAGTCTAGACAGAGAACTCGAGAAAGTGAAATTTCTCGAGTTCTGGGGTGCCACAGATGACTTAGCCACCGAGGCATGGTTGTAGAACATGGAGATGTTCTTTGCACTATGCGATTACACCTCCAACATGAAATACCACATGGCGGTCTTTCAACTGAAGGGGAGTGTTCTTCTTTAGTGGAAGACACTCCTACCTCAACTAAACATGGTCGTTGAAGATGTATGATGGGAATTGTTTGAGGAACGATTCTGGGAGAGGTACTTGTCAGATGAATTCATTGAGTGCCATATTAATGAGTTCAACACCTTACGCCAATGTAGTCGTACAGTACCAAAGTATGAGGACAGATACATGGAGCTACTTAGACATGCTCCACATATAAACACTGAGAAATTAAAGGTTAACAAGTTTGTGTTCGGCCTCAACTTCAACATCCATGCGAAATTGAGGATCTTGATGCCTCAGACGTTGCATGATGTAGTTCAGAAGGCCCTCATTTTTGAGGAAGAGAAGAACTGTGGGGGTTAGGGCATGACTCCTTCCAGACAGAAGGGACATGTGCCACTTGGAGCGCAGCAACATCAAACACCAGTTAGACAGAATTATGGGCACCGTGATACACCCAGAAGACCTGTATTCTCAATGTCATGATGGAAGACTCCTCAATAGAGGACTCCTTACAGAGCACCACAAGAACAATAGAAGTAGCGTTGTCCACAACAACAACAAGAGTTTCGACCTGGTCCGCAGAACAAACCAACACAACAGACTCCTAGGCCAACGACTTGTACTTCTGGGACTAGGAGCACCGGACAAAAGAATGAATGTTGGACATGTGGAGAGCCACATTACTAGAGAGACTATCCTATTGAGAAGGCAATAGTTGTTAGATCATCAAGACCTACGACAGTTGGATATTCAGACACTATGAGTTTACTGTTTTACCATTTGGACCGACGAATGCCCCAAGCGTATTCATGAGTTTGATGAATGGGGTATTCCACGAATATTTGGGAAAGTTTGTACAAGTTTTCATTGAAAATATACTAATTTATTCTCAGATGAAAGAAGAGAATGATGAACACTTGAGATTGGTTTTATAGTGTCTGAGAGAAAAAAAGTTGTACGTGAAGTTGTCGAAGTGTTCTTTCTACCAGACGAAGATTCATTATTTGGGACATATCATATTTGAAGAAGGTATCATTGTGGATCCAATGAAAGTAGAGGCTATTATGGAATGACCAGCACCGACAAATGTATAAGAGCTACATAGCTTTATGGGGTTAGCAGGTTATTATCGACGTTTTTCGAAGATAGAAAATCCAATCACGAAATTGCAAAAGGAAAACAAAAAATTTGTATGGTCAGAGAAATGCGTGGAAGCATTTCAAAAGCTTAAAGAGTTGTTAACGAAAACACAGATTTTGAAAGTCCCTGATATGGACAAGTAATTCTTGGTATGCATAGATGCATCCAAGGAAGGTTTAAGTGGAGTATTGATGCAAGACGGTCAAGTGATCGCTTACATTTCAAGGAAATTAAGAAGGCATGAAGATAATTACGCAACACATGATTTGGAGTTATTAGCGATTGTATATGCCTTACGATTTTGGAGACATTATCTTGTCGGACGAAAATTCGAGTTAAAGATTGATCATTGTGGATTACAACATATTTTTACTCAGAGTGACTTGAATGCGAGACAAAGGCATTGGTCAAAAATACTTAGCGAATACAACTTTGAGATTACCTACATTAAAGGAATAATGATTAGAGCAGCATATGTGTAGAGTCAGAGACCACACATATTCTCAGTAATATCTCTTAAGACGAACCTTTGAGAAAATATTATAGCTTTACAGATAGATGATGACTGGTACAAAGAAGTTAAGAATAATGCCGGACAAGATACCATGATGTTACCTAGTTATGAAGGTTATACATTCGACAACGACGAATTGTTGAGGTATAAAAACAAGAGTTATGTACCAGCTAACGAAAAATTAATAAGTTTGATTTTAAACGAAGCTCATCGAGCAATATACATGGCTCATCCTGGAGTCATGAAGATGAAGGAGAACCTTAAGCCTTTTTTCTTCTAGAAAGGAATGAAGACTGACATAGTTAATTACGTGGATAAATGTCTAGAATGTCATCAAGTGAAGGCTGAACATAGACATCCAGCGGGATTGTTACAGCCACATGCGATTCTTGAGTCGAAATCGGAAGTCATTTCAATGGATTTTATTGTTAGATTGTCATTGACGGAAATGAGGCACGATTCTATTTTTGTGGTAGTAGACACTCTGACAAAGAGAGCACACTTTATTCCAGTTCGTACTACATATCAAAAACTGGACATAGCTTGAGTTTTCATTAGCGATATTGTGAGGTTGCACGGTGTACCAAGAAGGATCATATCCAATCGAGGATCGATGTTTACAGGATGGTTTTGGAACACAATTGAATTTTAGTACAACATATCACCCCGAAACAGATGGACAAATTGAAAGGATAAATCAAATCTTAGAGGATATGCTTCGGATGTACGCGATGGATCAATAGAAGCGTTGGGAAGACTTCTTTCCATTGGTAGAGTTTGCATACAACAACAATTACCAGAGTACGATAAAGATGTCACCGTTTGAGTTTCTTTACTGACGATCGTGTCAGACGCCTATGATTTGGGATCGACTAGAGGATAGGGTCTTGGTAGGACCGTAAGTCATCCAAGAAATGGAAGAACATATGTGAACGATAAGACAAAGGATTAAATAAGTGCAAGATCGACATAAGAGTTATGTCGATGACTGCAGTTATATTGGTTGTGGAGCCTGATTATCTTCCTGATTCATAGGTATTTATTTTCAGCTGTGTTTATACCCCATGAAGACTTTACACCCCGGAAGAATGTACACTTCTCCACACAAGGGAGTGCAGAGGGGGGTTACCCCCTTTGCGGGTTCCGAGGGCAAGCGCCCCCCCAAAGGAAAAATTGCCTTGTAAATGTATATTCTAATTTCATTGTAAATCTAGACCGTTCATTATAAGGTCACATATCTGACGGTAGAAGTTCTATTAGGGTTTTTTTCCTTAGAAGGAAACCCTCTTTTATGAGGGAAATGTATTGCGGCTAGGTATTATGGCGAATATTGTATTATGAGATAGGAGACTGTGAGAGAAATAAGAGGAAGTTACAACGGGTTTGATGTAGGTTGTATCCCTTCATTTGCTGGATAATAATAAAGGAAGGACCTGGCAATTTATCTAGTAGACGTAGCCCACACTGGGTGAACCACATATATATGTGTCTCTATTGTACTGTGTATCTTCTGTGTTTTATTTACACATTTCTTTTATTTTATTGCTCTGCGATCCTGCTTTTCTAACAATTGGTATCATAGCGAAAGGTAACTCGCAGGAAAAGAGGGTTCCTGGTTTGAGTGGGAGCAATGGCGGAAGACAAAAAGTTTAGGGTCAAGAAATTTAACGACCAAAACTACCAGTTATGGAAGATGCAGATGGAAGATTATTTATATCAGAAGGATCTATTCCTACCATTGGGTGGAATAGCAAAGAAGCCGACAGACATGAAGGACGAAGAATGGGAGGTTCTTGACAGAAAGGCAATAGGAACGATACGATTGAGCCTGGCAGCGTCGGTGGCTTTCAATATTTCGAAAGAAAAGACAACGAAGGAGCTAATGGAGACATTGGCTAAATTGTATGAAAAACCCTCGGTGTCCAATAAGGTATTTCTAATGAAGAGATTATTTAATATGAAGATGTTAGAAGGTGGGTCTGTTGCACATCATTTAAATGAATTTAATATGGTTACTAATCAACTAAGTTCTATAAAAGTGGATTTTGATGATGAGGTCATGGATCTTATAATCTTTTTCTCATTGCCAGAAAGATGGAACGACTTGGTCATGGATGTAAGTAACTCTGTCTCTGGTTCAAACACTTTAACATTTGATGATGTTGTTGGTGTTATCCTTAGTGAGAAAATGAGATGGAAAAGCGCATGTGAGACATCAGGTAATGTGTTAAACATGGAGAACAGGGGAAGACAAAAGGATAGAGGAAAGGGCTCAGGGAACCGCGGGAATTCTAGGAAGGGTAGATCCAAATCCAGATTTGGAAAGATAGAGTGTTAGAATTGTGGGAAGAAAGGACATCTGAAGAAAGACTGCAGAGATTCAAAGAAACAAAGAGATGGACAACAGGAGAAAAATTAGGAAGTAAATGTAACAGGTGATGTGTTACAATATGCTTTGATTCTTTCTATAGATAATATTTCTGAGTCTTGGGTAGTAGATTCAGGGGCTTTATTTCATGCCACATCCCATAGGAAACATTTTCTAGATTATGTTCAAGGTGATTTTGGACAGGTTCATTTGGGTGGTGATGCACCATGCAAAATTCTTGGAATGGGAAAGGTAAAAATAAAGCAAAGGAATGGAAACCAATGGTTGTTGAAAGAGGTAAGACATGTTCCAGATCTAAGAAAAAATCTAATTTCAACAGGGCAGTTGGCAAGTGAAGGTTGTATATCCATATTTACAGATAAGGTGTGGAAGGTCACCAAAGGATCATTGGTGATAGCAAAAAGAGAGAAGGTAGGTATATTGTATTTATGTACTGGTAATACTGACTCTTCTATCTCTTTAGCTTCTACAGGAGTAGATACAACACTGTGGCATCATAGGCTTGGACACATGAGTGAGAAGGGGATGCATATACTTCACAAAAGAAATTTGTTTCCAGATCTTAAACAAATTGATTTGGATTTCTGTGAGCATTGTGTTTATGG
>SNQJ01S0258203.1:0-12404 GCA_010110895.2 Picea sitchensis | reverse complement strand
CTGATCCTTGTTTACCCAACAAGAAATGGGGGAAAGAAGAGGGAACTGGATGGTCGTAGTCCAAGAATTTGATCTGGATATAAAACCTGCCAAACTAGTAAAAGGACAAGGGTTGTGCAAGCTTGCAACCGAAGCTCAAGATCAAGTAAATGAATATCTCGGATGGGAGAATGAAATGGCACTATGGTGTGGTGAAGTAGCATGCATATGTCTAGGAAAAGACTCCTGGTATAAAGATTTAACTTATCTTCTACATCATGGGACTTGTCCTGAAAACCTCAACCTTAGAGAAAGGAGGGCCCTGAGATTAAAATCTGTACAATATCATCTTATAAATTCGGTGCTCTTACAGATCAATTATGATGGGGTACTATTAAGATGTCTCGAATGAGAAGGCGTAGACAAAGTACTGAAAGAACTCCATGATGGCCCCGCCGGGGGACATTTTGCAGGAAACACTATCGCTCATAAGATTATGAGAGCCGACTGTTATTGGCCCACCTTGTTCAAAGATGCTCATACTTACGCTAGAAACTGTAAGACTTGTCAAATAAGCGCTGGAAAGGAGAAAAGAGCGGCGGTCCCACTCCAACTTGTTACTGTCTCTCAACCTTTTGAGCAGTGGGGATTGGATATCATAAGAGAAATCACACCTAGCTCCTCAAAATTGCACAAGTACATTCTTACTGCCACCGACTATTTCATGAAATGGGCAGAGGCCATCCCTCTAACTCATGTAAATGAGAAGGTAGTGAGCCAATTCATAGAACAGAAGTTGATCATGAGGTTCGGTGTCCCTTCTGTTCTGGTCTTTGATAATGCATCTTACTTTTCTTCCACCCTATTGACGGAGTTTTCTCTGGACAAAGGAATCGTAATCAGGTACTTTGCAAATTACTATCCCTAGGGAAATGGTGTGGCTAAATCAACAAATAAAAACCTGTTAAGGATATTAAAGAAGACGGTTACAGATAACCAAAGAAATTGTCATAATCTACTCTATAATGATCTATGGGCCGATAGGGTCACACCCAAAGAAGCTATAGGAAATTCCCCATACTTTTTGGTCTATGGGCAAGAAGCCATCCTCCCAAATGGACTCTATCTTTCATCTCTTTAGCTGGCCCAAGATTCCAACGAAGAACTCTCATCGGCCATGCAACAAAGGATTAACACTCTGCTCATGTTGGAAGAAGAGAGAGAAAAGGCCAAGTCAAAATTCTTAGCTCACCAACAGATAGTGAAAATATGGTTCTATAAGAACAAGGCTAAAGAAAAGAACTTTGAAGTAGGGGACTTAGTCCTGCAGTGTGATAGAAAAAATGAACCAAAAGGGAAACATTCTAAGTTTCAAAGTCTGTGACTTGGACCTTTCCAGGTGGCTGAGAAGATCGGGACAGGCACTTATCGGTTGTAGAATCTGAAGGGGGAACCTGATGCCCTCCCAGTAAATGGCCAAGCCTTAAAACAATACTTCCAATAATTAAAAAAAATTAAAATGATGAATGAATAAAGCGATGAATATGTGCATTTTATGTTCTTTATTGACTAAGATTTTCCATAAGCCTCTGTACCAGCCGAACCTCAGAGAAGTAACAAAGATTCTTCTTTCGCCCAGTGAATCGCCATTTGTCGAGTACTCAACACACTCTAAAAGTCTATGTCCATTTTCTACTTTTTGGGTACCACTTGATCCTATGCACTGTTTGTTTCAACTATATTGTGAAATTGTTGCATGCACTTATCCCTTTATGATTTCACGATTGAATTGTTTAAAACTTGCTTGAACATACAAAGAATCATCTTAAATGGGATTTAACAACCACTTAAGGGATCGACAGTCTATAGCTTTCCCCAACATGCTTAGGAAATTTGACATCAGGAAAGAATGAAAAGGTGATGAAAATCAATTGAGAAGTTTAAAATAGCTGAGTGTCGATCTTCATCGGCATCGACAAACGAAAGTTTCTCTTTTCTGTGACTACGCTTCAACAAGAATGTTACCGAAGACTTATCCATTCGGTTTCGGCAGAAAGTCCAAGGAGTAAGCGCCGCACAAAGAGAGGAGTGGTATCGTCGACCACCGATTCCCGAAACATCTCCAGCGATGAAAAGTTACGGAAATGATAACCCGCCAAGAATCTACACACTTGAGCTTTCCCCGATTTTCGATCCCTGATATCATCGGTGTCAAAAGTATTTATCAGGAGGATATCAGTGGAAGTATGCACAAAGATAGTAGCCAATCCACGATCGGTACGCCAGAGAATCACGGTGTGATGAGACGTTTTAACCCTTAGATCAGTTATGTACGACGCATTTGAATGCTAGTTAATTCATGGATCATGCATTAGTTTCTAATTTGTGTGCGAATCAAATGGGACTGTTTAAGCCTTCCGATGCAATGCATCTTCCCCCGTGCCTCCGCCGTCAACTAGTTATAATTTAATTGCAGAGAACCGACGGTAGTTTATTTTGAATTGCATTTATACAGCCTGAGTGGGCCTAATGGTTAAGAACATGTGTTTCCTCTTAAGAGGTTACAGGTTCAAATCCAGAGGGGGGTAGGGTATGTATACCTTCGTAGACTTTACCAGTCAAATCACTGGGTGGAGGGGGGTCCCTTGTCCCACAAACAAAGGGGTCTCATACACCAAATTTGGTGTGCTGGCTTGGCCGTGACCTTAAAAATAGATTATTATTATTATTATTATTACTCGTATTAACTGGTTGATACGACGGCTAGAGTCTCTCCAGTTATATAGTTTCAAAGTCATTATGTATGATCCTATTTTGCATGGCAAATATTTCAGAACAAATAGAGGAGAAAGGCTAACAATCTGGAGAAGTCGTCCAAAGTTCAGTGAGTATTAGAAAACTATCTTAGCAAGCATTACAGGTATGTATCCACTTGTGGTGTTTTACGCTTCATTTTTATGTTCACAATCCAACGTTGCTCTGTACACATGTTTAAAGGTTGTTTTAATTGTAGGAACAATTCCCCCGAAGAAACCCTCCACCAAGAAATCCCCAATAGTGCGAAAGTCGCAAGAACCAGAAGCAGGAGAGGGATCCTCCCCAGTAGTTGCAAGACAATTAGAATTTGCCCCAAAAACGATGCCTGTCATTAAGACAACTACCAAGAAGGCCTTCGTCTAGCCCCCGGCCTTCGGAGACACAGAGGCGAACAATTGAGCTAAAAAAACATTTCCTCGTTGGGAAGAATTGTTTAAGAAAATCAAGAAGGAAGAACCCCTCGAGTAGACCCCGCACAATGATATCGATACAAGGAGACTCGATGATGATGTCCTCCCGAATATACACATGGCTTATCTACACATGGTGGCAAGCCGGATGTCGATGTTCCCTTCCATTGAGCTCCTAAAGTGGCTCATTGACCACATTGATGCACAAAAATGTTTGATTAATGACGATAACGACGAATGCATTGGGGTTTTCTTTCCCTCGGAGGTTCAGAGTTACTACAAGCTCAGGGAGCCTAAAGAAAAGCTGAACATTGATTTCGTTGTGAGTTTCTATGCAACAAAGGACACTAGCAAAATCATGGCATCTTGGTGGAGGGAAGACAAAAAATTTATGAACCGGACTACCAACTGGTATCCGAGAATCAATCTAAGGGAACCATACATATACCTAATGGCTCTTCTCTGTAGGTTGCATGGGGAGAAAGATTTCTCCCAGTTTTCAGAAGCTTGGATATTTCAGGCACGGGCTTCAATTGGGGTGCCATCGTCTCCAAACAACTGAGCACTTGCGTAAAATAAGCCCAAACACCGAAAGAGGGAGAAACCCCCTCCTTCTACATGGCCTCGTATCTGCTGGACATCATCTATGCCAATAATGATTTCTCTGGAATGAACCTAAATTGGCACTCATCGAAGCTCCCGGTCCATGTATACTTCAACATCTTATGGGAAAACAGGTACAAAATATCCTATGCTCTTATATGTGACCAGTTTATTGCACGCATTTATTCTTTTCTATTCAGGAAAGAGTGCCCAAGGCTGTCTGATGAAGCAAACACGGTTATATCGAAAGTAGTTCACTGGTATCTAGATGAGAGCGAGACCTACATCAGGATTTTCGGTGCTACAGGGGCACCCCATTTGTTACCCATATGTGTCCCTGATTGATTAGTACTAGGGAAAATTTGCTATAAGACCATTCTACAAGGATATAATGCCACTCTAGTAAAAGACAAGAAGTGATCCTTCATACCTTATGGGTTTCATATTGGCTTCTACATGGTCAAAGACATCGTGCATGCCAAGCAAGAAGGGCTAAGTAAATTGGAATTCTGGTTCCAAACTGACCGATTTTGCAAACACGATCCCATGGCCCTGGTCCTACAACATGCATCACAAGTATCATCATGTTGGCCTTATGCCCATGACCGGTTTGAAGATGAATTTTTCACTGAAAACGCTCAAGACTGGAATGAGGTGGCGGCAAGGAAGGCTAATCCTTGAGAAACCAGGTTCAAGGCCATGAGTTGGGAAGAGAAAGCGACATCTTTGGAGAAGACAACTCAAGAAATTCTTAGGGTTCGGGAAGGAATGGTAGCATCTGAACCAGGTGAAGCAATAGGCAATCCCCAAGAAGGCATTGAAGCGACAAGGTTTCATCGAGAATCCCTAGTACGAACCAAGGATTCCCCTGAACTTCAAGTTGCATAAGGTATGGGTGAACTTTTGTGGTAGCAAAGCCAGCTGCTAATGAGGCAGATGCAAGATGACGCGTACTTCATCATAGCACCTGCGCTTCCAATTGGTATCCGAGAAGATGGCCCGATAGAGCCAAGCAGCCCTGGGTCCATAAACCCTGGTCACACCAACGAGTTAGGCGACCTCGTATCCACAACATCATCGGTCAATTCCTCGACGGGCGGGACAATTCAACCAGAGACATGCTGAATGTCGATAGAAACGTGAGCGCCTAATCCCCTAAGAACTCTTATACATATATATAGTGACGATGAGAGCCCTGAGCCATCCCACAACACCCCTGTGCGTGTCCAAGAGGAAAAGGGTCTTGAAAAGACTTCTTCCCTTGAACCCGAAGTTCAAGACAAGGAGGTCTCGCAAAAGGAAACAAAATCCGAAAGTGGCCTCGGCACGAAGGGACCCCATGCATCAGAAACCGAAGCAGATCTCGATGACAAGCCGAATCTGAGGAATCAATGAAAGAATCCCCACGAAAGGAAATTGATGGTTCGGCGGCCAACGAGCAAGTAAGTCACGAGTCTGCACCCGACGTCTCTATTCTTCCCAATACTCAAATCCCCGGTGTGCGACAACTAGAGGTCGGACCTACAGGGCATATCGAGGAAGTTCAAGAGCCCTATCTTGAACAAATATACACCCCGGTAGGTTGGGAAACAAGCTCACGTACGGTGATCGACAGATCCCAGAGCCGATAGATGAGGTAGCAGATATCTATGTGATCTCCTATGATCAAAAGAGAAAGGCCATCATTCAAAGGACTGCAAAGAAAAGAAGGATCACGTTGGATCACTTAATCTTGGTTACTACAGAGGAAAACTTAATCAACATAGCAGATGCTCGGACATCTGAACTGATCAGTGTGGGTAAGGCACTCTCAGATGCCACCTTAGATAGAGCCAAGAGAGACGAAAAGGAACTAGTCGACACCCTAAAGGAGATCGAACACTTGCGACATCTGGTCGAATACTATAAAGGAACCACGCAGACCGTTGAGTATCTGAAAGGTGAGTTCGGAGGAGTTTACAACGAATTCAAGAAGGAAAGACACTTGTTAACCGTGAACGTGGCTGAGTTCCAGGAGGACACTCTCATGGCACTGGTGACATGCAAGGAGATGGAGCGATGGTATGAAAGGGCGCAACAAGCGGTAGAAAGACTCGAGTACATTGAGGCAGTCCAGCAGGGCCGAGACAAGGAAGAACATGGCATTCAGACGATGGGAAAAAGTAGTCTTAATCGCATGAAGCATTCAACTGAGTACTGGGCTAAGATGTCTCAGGACCCATATCGAGAAATCCAAGAACAATGGACCAGGTGCAAGAAGCATTGGGATAAAATTAACAAAATAATGAAGGATGTCGGGCTCCCCGAATTCGGCACCCTCGATAATTTCATCGACCTGAGCGACATGGTCAAGATTCGCTATGGACCGAAGAGTTCGCAAAGATAACTGATGCAAGGCTAGGGAAAGTGCAACAATTTGCAGAACATCCGATCATAGCCCGAACCATGCTACAACAATTGAACTCCAGTTTAGTAAAGTATCGAGCACATGCAGTAGACATCAGAGGAATATATGCAGCCTTGATGGAAAAACATAGATTTCCATGGGCCCAAACTTGTGAAGAATTGTTTGTCAGTTGGACTGAATACGAGAGAAGTCACCCTTTCCAAGAAGTATCTCGGGACAACTATTAAGGAAGCTATTAGAACTAACGCCACGTGGTGATTTTTGTTTTGTTTAAACTGCACTTAGCCATTAGTTTCAGTTAAAACTTTATATTATAAATAAATACACCGACCAATTAGTAAAGGTCGATGGTTGTTGTAAGAACTCTTTCTTTTTGGTTGTTAAGAATTATTTCGAGACTGCTATGAATTGAGAAGTCCTTCTGGACCAAAGACACGCTATTTTCATCAAATGCATGTGATTGGACTTGGAGAATAACTACTTCCTATAATGTTTCATGAATGATGCAGTAATGAGTAAGAGAAATTAATTATGTTGTCAAGTAATCTAGTACAATGTTTTGATGTTCTTTGCTCTCATGATGAAGATAAATTGTTGTGTTATTATGTGATGAATGGTTATGGTAGATGAATTATTTTTCTTGCCGTGATATTATTACATATGTGCTTTCTTTCTGTTAGTTAGTTTCTCGGACAGTAATTGGATGCTCACATGGTTAATGTATTAGTACTATGCCTGTGGTATAGAGTAATTGTCTGCATGTTGATCAGTGGGTTATCCCAAGCTTAGCCTCTTCCCCAATAGTTAAAACTTATTCATCTTGTTTGTCAAGTTGGTTTATACTGGCTTGCATCTCTCATATCAGCCCCACCCAAGAGAAAAATACAGAAGAAAAAAGTCCTAACTGAAGGAAGAGCCTTCACAAGAAAACATAAAGCCCATCGATAAATTGGTCGGATCGCAAGATCTGGAGAACCATTCCATTTTAAATGCTACAGAATCTAATTGGGCCTCGGTGGCGGGTTTGGTTCCTACTTTTCAGTCAAGGGATTTAAGACCCATCAATAGGCTGCAGTTACAAAAGGTGATAATTTTAACTTTGAAAAAAAAGATCCTACTAGTAGAACAAAATTTCAAAACGGGGGTAAAAATAGCCACTAAATGTGACCTATAAAAAAATGAGAACTTTGAAGGGTTCTCATCAAGTTGGTAACTATGTTAAGATCTTCTTATCATTCAGGTGGATGAGTTTCCACTCAACAATCTATTCACCTTTCCACATAATCTTCCTCACACCTAGTTCTGGATGTCAAACGCTATTGAGTCACCAAGTAGAGGGGGTGTAAACCCCACCAACCCTAGTGTTTCTGTTGGGGACATTTCCGTTTCCATTAGAATGTTAACTGGAGGATTTGATCCCTCTATCAACCTTTTAGTGTTGGAAACATTTCTATAGGAATGCCACTCATCAATGCTAGTGTACCGTCCATTAGTATTCCTTTCGGAGGTGGAAACATCCATGGAGCTAGACTTCCTTTTGAGGGAATCACTGAGTTTGGATTCTCTATAGGAAGTGGAAGCATTCCTTCTTCCATAATGCATATTTGGAGCACAACAGTGCCTAGTTTTGCGCTATCATTTAGTGGAGCATTTGTTGCCAATGTTGTTTATCAAATGATCATTGTGCTTGTCTTTGGCTAAAGAAATGTCATTTGGTGTATTAATATAGGAGACAATGTTATGCACATTAGGGTCTCGAGTATGTTCTCAAGCTACCCGAATTCTATGCTTACAACTCTTTTCCATGTTTAGCAACCTTGAATTTTTCGGACTTTAGTTGTTCGATGAATTCCCTGATAATCCATGACCCTTCATAGCCTCTCATCCCTACTAAGTTACCTTTAGATATTCCTAAGTTTGAAGGTAAGGCTGGAGAAGATCCATTTAACCATGTGATGACCTTCCATTTGCGGTGTTCTTGAACTCCTTGATGGAAAAATTTACATCTTTGTTACTTTTTTAGTTAACCTTGACAAGGATCGTGGATAAATGGTACATAGAGTTGCCTCACAGATCCTACAATTCCTTTTCGTATCTAGTGATGAAATTTTTAACTCACTTCCAATTGCCTATTTGCTACAGCACTAGTATTGAACTCTTAACATCCTTAAGACAAAACACCTCCACCCACATTTCTGACCATATTCATGAGTGGAGGAGATGATGTTGGATGATTAGAGCTAAAATACCAGATAAATTCTTAGCTAACTAGTTTGTGAAGTCCTTGTTGTGTAACTTTCCCAAAGATGGATGTAGTCTTATCAGGGGAAGTTGGTGAAGTTATTGAGGAGAAAGCTATTGTTAAGGTCCAACTATTGGACTTGGTTTATTCCTAGTTTTGGATGTTAAACAAGATTATTCATAACGCTCACTCCTAAATCTGATACTGAGAAACCTACATTGAATCCTCAAGCTAATGGAGTTCTAAGATCTACTAGAAATGCAATTGTGAGCTAGGTTGCAAGTCAAATGACATAACCTACTTCCGACCATAGCCTATGCTTAGCCTGCCTCAACCCTATCCAAATATCCGATATCAATATATCAATTGATTTATGCTACGGAAAATAAAAGTTCCATAGTCCGTGGCTTTGGTGAAGGAATGGATGGATCGAAGGTCAAAATCTCTTAAGATGTGCTAAATAGTATACACTTTACTTAGCCTTTGCCTTACCTTTTATTGATCATGTATCAACATTGGGTCTCAAATGTTAATAAATGATAGCTTTTATTTTGCATCGTTTGTACTAAAAAGTTATAAAAGAACATGATGAAAAAGTAATCATGCAATAGTCATTGCAACGTCATTGTAAAAAAAATATTTTATGTAGCATAGATCAATTCAAATTTGTGTTCATGTTTTCTTAGCTTTGTCTTTGATGAAATTCAAATTTAATAGGTCGAAAATGCATCCTCTAATGAATTTGATATGGAATGGAAGAGCATAGTAATTGAACAGTGATGAAGTTATTATTCCATTGTTTAAATATAACGTCTTTTATATAAAATAAAATGACCATATTTATGTAGACATACAAAATAGGGACGTTACATTTGATCATGTTCGTCTCTTTATTTCAATATATACTATAGTTAACTACTTAATCATTAACTAAGTTATACTATTTAGTATTCTTTGGATTCCCATAACATTTCTTCTTGGTTTAATTGGATAGTGTCCCCATTGTCCTCCTGGGTTAAGAGAGATGTTAGAATAGTGGGAATGTCACTGTGGGTTTGTGGTGAACCAAATCTGGCTCACAAGTTAAATATTTAAAATACCTGGAACACAATGTAGAGATACATATGAACAACAATATATATAAAATGTATGAGTAAAAATATGAGATATGAAATGTTTACAAATGAGAAATGAGCATTGTATATATACCAACATAGAGGTGCCCTTTCATAAGAGACATGACCTTTCATATGAGGTGTCTCTTCCTAAATATTAGTTATTCATTTATTTTTATATTTATATATATTTATGTTTGTTACATTGCCTTCCCCTTTAGAAATGATTTGTCCTCTAAGCATGTTTATGGAGAGACTTACGTCTTCGTCTTAGCTCAAAATGTTTTCGAATGTTTCTATGTTTTTGGTGTTGTTAGGATTGACAATACAAGATGATATGAGTGATGAAGAGTTGAGCAGAACTGTCGAATTGTGAAAGGATCAGACCATCCTAATTCAATCTTTTGTGGAACATTGCACTTCCACGATGAATGGTTATCATGAGACTTAATTGCCCTCATATCAATAATTTTTGGATGATAAGTTAGTTGTTCTTGTCTTGAATGACATTGATATTATAATTGGTTAAGGTATCTTCTCTTATGATTTGGATGTTGATAAGGAGTTCTTGTAGCATGAACTTCACTTATTGTACTTGTAGTGTTTTCTTGATTTTCCTTCGGAGTTTTCTTTTCTTCACACACCAATGTTGCATTGTTAATTGATGAACCTCTATTAGTAAGTACACTTGGAATTTCCAACATTTGTACTCCAACATCCTTATATGTCTTTTCTTCAATTGGGTTGACATCTTCTTGAGTTGTGATGTGGATTGGATCTGCATTTGTTCCTTGTTCAAAAAAATGGGATTTTACGCCTAAGAACTTTGATGCTTCTTCCTAGATTTGTTCTAGCTTGTTCTCCAATGACTTTTTATCATTTTTAAGATTTTTAATTTGCTTAAGCATGTTTTCATTATGAATTTTTAGACGTGATTTTTCTTCATTATCTAATTTGTTGACCTTGCTGATGTCTTTATTCTCAACTTCTTCCTCTTTCAGCCTTTTGATTTGTTCAAGTAACCTTTGATTCAGGTTCTTCAAACACGAATTTTCTTCATTTTTTTCTGATAGGCTCTTCTTGAGATTGTCCTTTTCTTGTTCTAATTTTTTATAGCATTGCTTCTTTGCCTTACTGATTTGTGCAAGTAATTTTTTACTGTGATTTTTAAACGAGAAATCTCTTCATTTTTATCCATGATAACTTCATCAAATTCTTTTTGAATCATTGATATTGACTTTTGATTTTCTTGAAGGATCACCTTTAAGTTAAAGTTTTTTGATGAAGGTATTATCGATTTTGACCTCATTGTAATGTCTTGGAATGCCATTATCTTCTTCTTATAGAGAAACGTAAAAAAAAAATCTCCATGTTTAAGATGCAAGTACCTAGTTTTTCAAATTAGGGTAACCCAAGAATAATGTCAATCTCTTCTTGAAACATAGTTGTAACATTGAATTGAGATATGTATTCATAATCATGAATTGTTACTTGCAACACCTTAATTTCATATTGTTTCTTATGAAAAATATCTTCATTTTCAATTATATTCGGCTCATGAATTAATAATTGATTTGTCAAATTGATGTTAATGTAATTTTCTTTATGTTTTTCGTTAACAACGATGTTAATATCTCTTCTTTAAAAACTCCCTTTTAATGTAAATAATCCACAACATGAAGTGTAACAACCTTCATAAAAAAAAATTATTTCCTTCATTTTAGATTTGTCCATATTTCCCCCTTATAACTCCTCTTTATATATATATAACATTTAATTACTTATTATTTTTTTCCCTTTTGCTTATTTTATTTTTTTTTTATTTTTTTTTCCAAGTAATTATTCATTTTTATGTCCTTTTTATCAAATAATCCTTATCATATATAACCCTTTAATAATAAAAAAACTCCTTCACTTTATACCCCTTTATACCCACTTTGAACTAGTCATTTAATAATTTCCTTAACACTCTTACGGCTTCAAATAAGACTTTTCAATATCCCACTAAATTTTATTCGATAACTTTTTATAAATACCTTCTTTCTTTTCTCACAAATTGTTGATTCTCTTAATAGTAAAACTCTTTAATTTAAAATATAAATAGAACTTTATTAACCTTTTCACTTTATAAATACATTTCATTTTTTTTTGTATCTGGCGGAATCGGCAACTGGGCCGGTCTTGTACTCGCGTGACACGGGGTCGATTCCGACTGCTACCACTATAACCTCCAAGTGCCATAAGTATGCTCCTTCCACATGCACAGATAAGTCAGGGGGATTTGAACTCGAAACCTCATCAAACATAACACTTCATATCACGACACATGCCAATTGAGCTGCCCCCGGGGGCTTAAATACACCTCATATTTATTTAAATGATAAATGCTTAAAAAAAACTCATTTTAATTAAATCACTTTTAAAAAGTTTATAATCCCTTTTCCAATTAAATATATAAATTCTTTTATTAATTATCTTCCCATTTAAATGCCATCCTTTTATCAGTAACACGACCCTTGACGTACAGACGTACAGATCCTTGATGTACGTACGTGCATATATGTACGGATGACAAAGGTTGGTGATTTAATTTCCCTGGTACATACATGTAACCTTTTTTTTATTGGCGAATGTTACGAATTTGCTTGAAAGCGGTATGACAAATGTAGACTGGTACAGTTTAAATCACGTTTGTACGGAGAAAGCATCGGTACAGAATATATACAACCACTATCGACTGGTACAACAACAATAGTGTAGGGAGAAATGATGGCTGAAAAAGTACAACTAAAATCATGCAGCTTTTACGGTGGCGATACAGAACAAATTCG
>SNQJ01S0258202.1:0-12461 GCA_010110895.2 Picea sitchensis | reverse complement strand
AAGGATGGACGTTAAATTATGCTTGAACCATGGATTGAGGAACAATTGTGCATTTGCAGTAGATGATGTGTTGTAAGAGGAGGATTAGGACTCTCTCCATCCTAGTCTAGTTGGCCCGAAGCGAGCTATTCCCCTAGACGTTGGAGCCGTAAATGACAGTGGGGTTTGATGATAGTGTCCAAGAGGTGCATCTTAGATGAGATGTCCTAGAAATGAAGCTAAAAGCTCTACCTCTTGAGCCATCCAAGTGAAACATATCCCTTTTTAATTTGGGTTTGGAAAGTGCGCCTTAAGCTAAACGAAGGCACTAAGAACTAAACCCCCAAGTACGTGTAAGCCATGGTAATCTCAATCTCATCCCTTAGAAGTAAAAATGATAGTCGGAGAGAGAATGGTGAGACATGTTGAAGATCATAGCCATAATGTTCTTGATCCAGACCCTTTGTAATTGTACATATACGCTGGTGATCCGTTGGTACTAATTGTTAATGTAATGGATATATAGGCTGGTGAGTCGTTGACACCTGGTTTTTGTGTTGCGCGCACCTGGGTAAGTGCACACATTGCACTATGCTACGTGCACTTGGGTAAGTGCACAGTAATGACCTGGAATTGCACAGAGTTGATATATATATGTGTGTGTGTGTGTGTGTGTGTGTGTGTGTGTGTGTGTGTGTATGTATGTATGTATGTATTGAGGCCAGAGATCATGTGTGAGTATGAATGAGGCTGTTGAGTCGGGACGCAGATACGCCAGTGCGTCTATCTAGGTAACTACTCAATTATTAATATAATATTACATCGTTGCGCATGGACTGACTCAGACGAAAAGAGATGGGGGGTTGAACTCCACCGAAAAAGGGAAAAAAGGAGGAATATTTTAATAATATTTCTGAAAAGTGTAGTGTAGATAATTATTTTATCCTAAGTTCTCGAGGGTAGGGAACGAGTCTCCAAGTGGCTTAAAGCTACTTCTAAAGGTGACAAGTGTTAAGTGGAAGGCATGCAATATATATTGTTGGCCTTAGTGTATGTTGGAGATTATGATTATTCAGATAAGGATTCAGGAAGAATTCATGTTTTGAGGCCCTCCTGAGTAGAAGGGGGTCAGACTGTATGGAAAATCCGATTATTACCTTATTTGCGTAGAGAAGCTTTTAAAGAGATGCGGGGATGGAATCAAAGTTTACTGTCGAAGAGGCGGGTTGTCAGGCTTGCGAGTAGTCTCTCTGGGTGAGAGATTGGCTGTTAAGAAGTGGGTTGTCAGACTAGGGAGCATACTCTCCAGGTGAGAGTATTCTTGAGAATTGTTCCTTGCTGCGCTGGGCATTAGTAGCAGGGCTCAGAGACTTCATGTCAGACCTGTTGCTGGTAACCCTGGAAGGGAAGTGGGGTAGACGAAGGAATTTTGAGAAGAGAAGGGGCACACTTCCTTGGGTGTGACAGGTGCGTGGGGAATGAGGTATTGTGGGATAGTTGCAGCAGCGGGAACCTAGGACTAAGAAATTCTATTGAGAGTTAGAACTTAGCTTGTCGCTAGGAGTCTTTTTTCCTTGGTGGAGTTTGAGCCCCAGCTCGGGGGTGACCTGTTGTTGAAGGATTTTGAGCAAAAAAGTCTATGGCTAGGAGGAACGTCCGAGTCACGCACATAGTTTGTTCCTTTTCTGAAATATAAGTGTCTTTAAATACTTGTCTTGTTTACTGTGTGCTTATTTATCTATGTTTGACATGGGTTAATTCTTGTATGTTATTGCATATAACTAATTGTTTTTATTTTGTTAAATAATGCTTGCTCATGTAAGGTGGTGTTGTCATTTAGTATTGTAGTCGTGCATAAGTATGACAATTATTGTTAGTTTTCTTGTTAAATTATCTTTTGATATTGGTCATGAGTCTCTGAGGCAAGAATTGAATGGCTGGGTCAGTATTGTAGTCATGCATAAGTATGACAATTATTGTTAGTTTTCTTGTTAAATTATCTTTTGATATTGGTCATGAGTCTCCGAGGCAAGAATTGAATGGCTGGGTGCGTAGGAAAGTATCATGTGTGCATCAAGAGGCTGGAATTCGTGTGTGTGTACAGGGAATTGGGTTCCACACACAAGGAAATTAGAATTGGCATATGATGTGAGGGTAGTTGTGCGCATGGTTGTACTGTGTGATCAGTATGTTGGCGCGCACATTTATTTAAGTTGCTTCCGTTGTTATAAGTTGTGTGGCGCGACTCAAGCTTGGGCTGAGCGCGTTACTTCTAGTTAAACTGCGCGGACTTGTGTTAGAGTAGAATCTACACAGTGTATTTTGGAATAGTAGTGTTCAGTAATAAGATGTATGACGTACATTGTGGTTTCAGAGCATGTGATTAACGCTGGTAATGGGAAACGTTACAAGTTGGGTGACGTGACCCAGCTTGGGTGGGTGGGGACGTTACATTATGGTATCAGAGCGATTGGTTCAACCCTAGACTTGTATGGGCTAGAGATTAGCATGAAATAGACGTGTGCGTTAAGTATTGGTGTTGTGTTGTGCAGTGCATAGTTTATTATGCGTGAAAACTATTGGTGCGTGGTGCGGAGTTGTGATGCGTCCCAAAACAATGATGCGTTGTTATGCACACTAGAATTTGGGATGTTAAAAATTAAAATCATCTAAGAAATCTGAAGAAAATATTTAGACAAAGTGGTGCAAAGTTTTCATGTAGTTGTTGCATGAAATCATCTAACAAATCTTAATTTCCTACACATTTTGCAGAATTAGTAGCGATTAGAGCAGGACAAAATCAACACAAAAGGTCAAAAGTATGGAATATCTGCGGAGGACTTACAGTTCCGATGATGATGAATTCAGGAATTTGTATGTCGGGTTGGGTGTTGATGGTATCGAATTCAAGGAGGAGCGCGTGAACTTGTTAGAAACCATAAAGGGATTGCAAAAAGATGTCCAAAGCTATAAAGCTGACAATGCAAGGCTTACGAGAACCAAGAAGCAGCAAGATGACTTCAATGTCAAATTGATGCAGAGCCTGGACATAATAGAAAATAAAATGGATAAAGAGACAGAGACAAGTAGGCCAAGAAGTCGCAGGTCTCATGATGATAAAAGAAGAGAATCAATAAGCGTTGATAAGGATCGACCTCACTCATTGAATCATTCTTTTAGGAGAGCACATAGTAGCTCGACTCCATCTCCTGTCAGAAAACATAAGAGAAGGACCGGGGTGGACGAGCTACTGGGAGAAATGAATAAGATCAAGCTTCCTACCTTTGATGTGAGCACAAAAAAGATGAAGATGCGGAGACCTGGTTGCTGGGTATGAGGAAACACTTCCATCTGCATAATTATTTTGTGCAGGCAGAAGGGAGAATTGCTATTTATCATCTTAAGGGGAAAGCATCAATGTGGTGGGATCTGTATGTACAAGTGCAACACATTGATGAGAAGAAAGTGACTTGGAGGGAGTTCAAGAGGTATTTCCAAAAGAAATACTTAACCAAGTGGTATTATGACAAGAAAATGAAGGATTTCTTCGAACTCAAGCTTGGGAGTATGAAAGAAAATTCTTAGAGTTGCTAAAGTATGTCGCATTCATCAAGGATGAGGAAATTAAAATTCAGAGGTACTTGAGCAAGGATGAATTGAGCATGGGATGAATTGAACATGGGATGAATTGAGCCTTTGGGACCAACCACGCAATTAGAGATCGAGGGAATATGAGTTCTCTTGAGTGGTGGAACATGCATGGCGGTGCTACCCCACAGTTGCAACGTTTGGCAACACGGGTGCTTTCACAGGTGGTGAACACTTCTTATGTAGAGAGGTGTTGGAGCACATACAGTTTCATCCATAGCATTAAAAGGAACAAGTTGAATGTAAGTCGGGCAGAGAGCTTAGTCTATGTTCATTACAAATTGTGATTGTTGTCCCATCACTATGAGGAGGCACATATGGATAAAAACTTGAGGCGTTGGGACAAAAATCCGAAGGAGGGTAATTTGGAGGATGGAGTATTTCTTTTAGAGCAATTGGAGAGTGTTCTTTTGGATGATGATGATCATGTTGAGATGCCACCCCCATCCAGTGCCAGGGTCCCCATGTCCAGGATTCCAGCTACAATAGTAGGGACTTCATCTTCAGCTCCGTTGCAGCCGCCTGCATCTACTTTTGGACTACCACCACGTGGAGTCCCACGCAGTACCCGCGTCGGTGGAAGGATGATGGGATAGTTGTTTACAGTTTGATGATTCTCCTTTTTCATTACTTTATATGTCATAGTCTATAGATGATAGATTCATAGTATTTGGCAACTAGCTCAGTTTAAACTTTATTGTTTTGGACCTTTAGGTCATCATACTTCAATGTAGATGGCCTATTTTGTAAACATAACTATTTGGTCATGACTCATGTTATTGTTGACAAATTTTGGATATATGATTTCATTTCATAAGTTTATGTTCTACTTTCTATTATATCAATATGGCTTAAAAATTTGTATGTTGGTTTGCAAGTTTGTAATTGCTAGAATCTAGAATCTAGATGGTTGATGCTCGAATGATTAATCATTGATGAACTATGTAATATGGATTCCATTTCTATCTATATTGATGTAGAAATATGCATGTTTTCATATATTCTGACGCTTCCGGGATGCTTCGCTTCCGAGGATTTTTTGAAAATGATGCTTCCCACACTCTCGCTTCGTGAAACACTGATTTGCGCAACAAAATTTTAGAAGTTTCCCAATCATATCTGCGCTATGTGGACATAAGGGCGACCTTATAGCAAGGTATGTCGTAGCAGAAGTTTGAAGGTTATGAGGTGAGAGAGGATGGGATCCTCATGTAGAGGTGCAAAATCTATGTGCCAAATGATCAGGAGTTGAAAAGCCTGATATTGTTGGAGATGCATAAGGTTCCTTATGATGGACATCTAGGTTACCAGAAGACAATTTTCGTAGTCAAGAAGCAATACTATTGGCCAGGTATGAAAAATGAAGTTGCTGATTTTATTGCTAGATGTCTTGAATGTCAGAAGGTCGAGGCTGAGCACAGACATTCAGCTGGTTTTCTACATCCTTTTCCCATTGCCGAGTGGAAGTGGGAAGTTATAACGATGGATTTTATAACTACATTTCCTAGGACTACTAGGCAACATGATTCTATTATGGTGGTGTGGACAAGCTTACTAAAGCTGCCCATTTGTTCTAGTGAAGTCGACTTACAAGGCAGTCGACATTGTAGAGATATACATCCGGGAAATTGCTAAGTTGCATGGTATACCTAAGACAGTTGTGTCTGATAGAGATTCTAATTTCACTTCGAACTTTTGGAATGGGCTATTCAAAGGATTTGGATCAAGTCTGAACTTTAACACAAAATATCACCCTGAGACAGATGGACAAACAGAGAGGGTAAATCAGGTAATAGAAGATATGATAAGGATGTATGTGATGGATAAGCCATCGAAATGGGAAGACTACTTGAATTTAGTAGAGTTTGCTTACAACAATGGGTATCAAGNCCGAGTGGAAGTGGGAAGTTATAACGATGGATTTTATAACTACATTTCCTAGGACTACTAGGCAACATGATTCTATTATGGTGGTGTGGACAAGCTTACTAAAGCTGCCCATTTGTTCTAGTGAAGTCGACTTACAAGGCAGTCGACATTGTAGAGATATACATCCGGGAAATTGCTAAGTTGCATGGTATACCTAAGACAGTTGTGTCTGATAGAGATTCTAATTTCACTTCGAACTTTTGGAATGGGCTATTCAAAGGATTTGGATCAAGTCTGAACTTTAACACAAAATATCACCCTGAGACAGATGGACAAACAGAGAGGGTAAATCAGGTAATAGAAGATATGATAAGGATGTATGTGATGGATAAGCCATCGAAATGGGAAGACTACTTGAATTTAGTAGAGTTTGCTTACAACAATGGGTATCAAGCATCTTTAAAGATGAGTCCATTTGAAGCACTATATGGTAGAAGGTGCAACAGGCTTGTGAGTTGGGACAACTTAGCAGACCGCACAATATTTCGGCCAGATCTTCTCTAGGAAATGTAAGAGCATATGGTAAATATCAGGAAGAATTTAAAAGTTGCCCAAGACAGGTTGAAAAGATTTGCAGATAAAGGAAGAACCCACAGAGAGTTTAAAGTGGGGGATCACGTATTCTTGAAAGCAAAATCTAGGCGCAGTTCCTTGAAGTTGGGAAAGTGTTCTAAGTTAGTAGCGTGCTATTATGGGCCATATGAAATCCTTGAAAGGATTGGTCATGTCCCATATATGATTGCATTTCCTGCATCCTTGTGTATTCATAATGTTTTCCATGTGTCATTGCTTAAGAAGTATGTACCTGATGCTAATTATATTATTGATTGGAATGTGACTGAGGTGGAGCTAGAAGGTGGATTTCAAGTGCGACTGGTTTTCATATTGGATCAAAAAATCAATCAGCTCTGAAATCGAGTCATGGAGTTGGTAAAGGTCCATTGGAATTGGTATGGTCATGAGGATGCAACTTGGGTGTGTGAGGATGCTATGCCAGTAGAGTATCCTCATTTGTTTGAAAATTTCTAAATTTTTTTATGTACATATGTATATGATGCACTCAGGACAATGCATAAATAAGGGGGAGGGGAATGTAATGTCTCTGATCAGGATCCTTTGTAATTGTACATATAGGCTGGTGAGTCGTTGGTACTAATTGTTAATGTAATGGATATATGGGTTGGTGAGTTGTTGACACTTAGTTTTGGTGTTGCGTGCACCTGGGTAAGTGCGCACATGGCACCATGTTGCACGCACTTGGGTAAGTGTGTGGTAATGACCTAGAAATACACATAGTTGAAATATATATATGTGTGTGTGTGTGTATTGAGGCTGGAGAGCCTGCATGAGTATGAGGTTGGTGAGCCAGGACGCAGATAGGCCAGTGCACCTATCCACGTAATTATACTCAATTATTAATATAATATTACATCATTGCGTGCAGACTGACTCAGAAGAAAAGAGACGGGGGGTTGAACTCCACCGAAAAAGGGAAAAGGGGGGGAATATTTTAATAATATTTCTGAAAAGTGTAATGTAGATAATTATTTTATCCTAAGTTCCTGAGGGTAGGGAATGAGTCATCAAGTGGCTTAAAGATACTTATAAAGGTGACAAGTGTCAAGTGGAAGGCATGCAATATATATTGTTGGCCTTAGTGTATTTTGTATATTATGATTATTCAGAGAAGGATTCGGGAAGAATTCATGTTTTTAGGATCTCATGAGCAGAAGGGGGTCAGATTGTATGGAAAATCCGATTATTACCTTATCTGCACAAAGAATCTTGTAAGGAGTTGCAGGGCTGTAATCAAAGTTTATTGTCGAAGAGGCGAGTTGTCAGGATCGTGAGGAGTCTCTCTGGGTGAGAGATTGGCCGTTGAGAAGTGGGTTGTCAAACCCGAGATCATACTCTCCAGGTGAGAGTATTGTTGAGAATTGTTCTCTGGTGTACTGGGAATTAGTCGCAGGGTTCAGAGACTTCATGTCCGGCTTGTTTCTGGTTATCCTGGAAGGGAAGTGGGGCAGCCGAAGGACTGTTGAGCAGAGAAGGGGCACACTTCCTTGGGTGTGATAGGTCCATGGGGAATGAGGGACTGTGGGCTAGTTGCAACAATGGGCACCTAGGATTGAGCAATTTTGTTGAGAGTCAGAGCTTAGCTTGTTGCCAGGATTCTTTTTTCCTTGGTGGAGTTTGAGCCACAACTCGGGGGTGACCTGTCACTGAAGGATTTTGAGCAACAGAGTCTATGGCTGGGAGGAACATTTGATTCACGCACACAATAGGTGCATTTTCTGAAAGATAAGTGTCTTTAAGTACTTGCCTTGTTTATTATGTGCTTATTTATCTATGTTTGACATGGGTTAATTCTTGTATGTTATTGCATATAAGTAATTGTTGTTATTTTGTTAAATAATGCTTGCTCATGTAAGGTGGTGTTGTCATTCAGTATTGTAGTCGTGCATAAGTATGACAGTTGTTGTTATTTTTCCTGCTAAGTTATCTTTTGATATTGGTCATGAGTCTCTGAGGCAAGAATTGAATGGTTGGGTGCACAAGAAAGCAGTGTCTGCGCATCAAGAGGCTGGAATTCATGTGGGCGTACAAGGAATTAGGTTTCACGCACAAGGAAATCAGAATTGGCATATAATGCCAGGGTAGTTGTGCACACGGTTGTACTGTGTGATCAGTATGCTGTTGTGCGCAATTATTTAAGTTGCTTCCGCTGTTATAAGTTGTGTGGCACGACTCAAGCTTGGGCTAAGTGCGTTACGTCTAGTTAAACTACGCGGACTTGTGTTAGAGTAGAATTTGCACAGTGTATTTTGGAATAATATTGTTAAGTAATAAGCCGTATGATGTACATTGTGGTTTCAGAGCATGTGATTAATGTTGGTAACGAGAAATGTTACAAGTTGGGTGACGTGGCCCAAACTGGGTGGTTGGGGATGTTACAATAGCCTTAGTCTTGCTAAATTTAACCATCAATTGTCAAAGATCAAATAAGTTGGATAGGGCATCATGGATATTCTTATGTGAAACAATCTTGTCAAGAACATTGTACCAAGTGTTAGAAAGGAATATTGGTGGTTATACTTTTCTTATAGTTTAAAAGGTCAATTGTGTAGTCTTTGCATATTTGTTAAGAGTTAGTCATAGAGAATTTGATCAAATATGTACACCTCACTTACCTCAACTACACCATTGATTTTTTTTTACTTTGGTCCAATATTGGAATCCATCCAACAACATACATTGGTTAACAAAATCCCTTTTTCTAGACTACACCATTAGAGATGGATTGTTATATAAGATAAATGAGCTTTGTGTTCTAGTAGAGCTATCTTGTCTTCTTCTTCTCAAGGAACCTCACTCTCTCTCTTATGAAGGTAATTTTGGAATCTAGAAAATGATACAACACAAAAGAATGTAATTATGTTGGCCATCCATGCAAAATCAAGTGGAAGACCACATTTGGAGGTGCTCACTTTGCAACCAAGCCAAATCTTCGAAAAGGAAACTTGGATTGTACCAACATTTTCTTGTGGCAGCTAGACCATGGTAATCCATCTTCATGGATTTCATTAGTAGTTTTCCCACTACACAAAGGAAACACGACTATAGTTTTGTAGTTGTTTGCATATTTTCCAAAATGGTAGTTTATTTTTCTTGCATTAAGTCTTTAGATTCTCCAAAAGCAATAGATTTGTCCTTTCAACATGTTTGGAATCATTTTAGGTTTTCTCTTACAATCATTTCATATTGTGACTAAAATTGTTTGAGTTAGTTTTAGTAGTCATTGTAGAATCTATTGGGTTATCAGTTGAGGTTTTCCACCTTATTTTATCCTCAAATTGATAGATAGACGAAGGCTGTAAATAGGACGTTAATCCATGATTTCTACTACCATCAACAAAATAAATAGTGCAACAATTAACTCCATATCTTATAGCACATGTGTAATAGTGCAAACACATACTTCAATAGGGTATTCTCCATTTGATCTATGTTATGCATTTCAATACCTTGAGTTTTTCCCCTTATGAACTTCTAGTTTCTCTTCGTTTACTATCCATTTCCCACCAAAAAAAGGAGCAATAGAAGGCTTCTTTCTTTGTACCAAACTTGGCCAAAATTCCCAATAGAGTCCATGATATACTCCAACAAACTTGAGTGAAGTACAAATCCCTTGGTGATCAAGATTGGGTACCTCCATAGTGTTAGGTTGGTTACAGAGTTTGGCTTCACTTGGACAAACAAAGGTTCAAGAATTAGGAATGCCATAAGCTCAAATCTATCAACAATGGTTCATATAACATCATGTAGCAAGAGGGTTCCAATGCCTTTAAGGTTGGATCTTGTTGGTTTTTGTTTGCTTCAACTTGTTCTTCTAGGAAGAAGGCACATGAGCACTGAAGGGGATTCCTTGCAGGATGGGTGTGACATGTGGGAGAGATTCCCTTACAAACCTATGAAGGATTCCTTATGTTTATGATGCTTGGCATATTTTATTTTCGGTCAGAGAAAGATTATGACAGATTCTATGAAAATCATGAAAGATTCCTCTGACACAGTTATGGCAACTCTATGAGGGATTCCTTACACAATTATGACAACTCTATGAGGGATTCCTTACACAGTTATGACATAGTTATGACAAATTCCTTTCATGGAAGAATGTCGAAGAGCTATTCTAGGCATAGGTAGGTTGCATTCCTCAAGGGAGATTCCTTTCTATGTGGGGCACTCTCTTTGAGGTCTATTATTAGAAATTAAGTTTTAACCACTTTTCCCTCTTGTCAAGTTTGATTAGGCGATGGAGGGTACAATAGTTAGGGTTATATATTCATACATGTAATATGTGTGAACATATAGTGAGAGTGTGAAGACTTGAGAGAAGCCATTGGATAATATTGCAATGTTCCACCAAGTTTATGGGTTGGGGGGGTGCAAGAGTGGGGAGACGCATAGGGAGGGCGCAGGAGTGGGAATACGCATAGGGGGGCATGTGGAAGCACCCCCAAATGTTAGGGAAATGGGGGATGGGCGGACACCACATATATAATATAAAAGATATAAATATAAAATATGCAATTGTGGGCTCTATTCTCTCTCACGTGGGCTTGGCTCAAGGATGACGAATGCTTCTGAAGGGGATCAATGCTCTCACTCACAACTCAAAAAGAAATTATATGATATATTATTATATCATATGTCAAATGATAACTTAGGTTTAAAGTAGAATTAGGTGGGCTTATGTTAATAAATTGTTTTTTTGTTTTTTGTTTTTGATTTTTTATTTTATTTTAATCCTTAATAGGAAAAATTTCGTGGGGGATGCCCAGAAGTCCCCCTTTCAAGGGGGGACACACAGAATCCCCCATTTTCAAGGAAAGATTCTCAGAATCCCCCCTTCTGGGGAAACTCATTCCCCACACTGGGGAAACGTTTCCCCCTGCATCTCCCCATGTCTCCCCTAAAGGGGGACGTGGGGAAATGTTTCTCCAGGCGCCCCCCCCATCTTAGGAGTGTGGGAAACGTGGGGGGTGCACCTCCCACCCTAGGGGATGTGTCTCTATGGAACACTGCAATATTGTAATCCTTTTATTGTGTTAATGAAAAGATAGTGATTCCTTTTATGAAATTCCAGTTTGTTGTCCATTACACTCATACTACGGATTTCGTAGATTAGGTTTCATCTTTTGCAGGATTGATTGCATCTATTCATATGCGTGTGTCCACTTCAAAATTTTCCATTCAACACGCTTTAATTGGTGTTTCAATTTTTTTCTTTTAGTTTTAGGACAAACTCTTTGAGTGCAGATGTGTGTATCATGTGGATGTAAAATTATGACAAATCTCCCACCACTGCATATATTCTTGACATGGTTTGCGAGTCAACTCATGTTGTATTAGCCTTCACACTTGAGGAGGAGCTTTCAGTGACACATCCAAAGGCCACCATTCTAGGTTTTTATCCCCCTCTAACTAAAAATACTTTTCTTGATGTCCATACAAAATGCACTTGATAAACATAAAACGCCATGTTATCGCTCAGTTTGTAGTTTAGGTCATAGAATAGAGGATAAGGGTCAAACTGGCGTAACAGGGACCTACCCCACCCAATGTCACCACAATGGGGAGGTCCTTTCTATTTAGGGTGGCTAAGCCCAAGGGAGACGTCCGCAATATAGGGTTTGAAAGGAAAAGGCTTTAAAGGATTAAGGCTGGTTTCCCCTTCACAGATTGTCGCCCAGAAGATAGTCAAACAAAGAATAACCACAGAAAAGGCACCTGCTTGCGAGACAAGACAACAATGAAGCTAGTACATGCTATAATGGTTAATACTTCATAAATCAATGACTATCAAAATTTAATGTATATGAGCATATACAGTAGTAAATATTGACGAAGTCAATGTTTGCAATAATGACAATGGAAATATAATGTTACTTGTCAATAAACACTAGAATAATATAGCATCTAATGAAAATGATCAATCCTTGAATTAAATCAATGCATTAAATGTCATTACTTGCTCATATACAATAGATTTTTGCGTCAATATCCTAGGGATGACGTCAGCTTCTTTTAGGGTTAGTATGATAAGCAATGTAATAGACAAAGAAGGTCAACGTTTTGCTAATTAGCCAATGAAAATTTACAATTCATCAATATCTATCACAGGATGACCAAGCCAACAATGTTATCAATCAAAAAGGGCTCAATAAATGCTTGACGTCATCATTAGTTGCAGAGTTGGAGGGCTTGCTGCGTCAGGTATGACGTCAGCCCTAGTTAGTGCGTTAGGGTTAGTTAGGGTTTCAAAATTTGAAAGTTTGAAAGATGAATTTGCACAACAAGCTCAACGTTGGAAAGAATACCAGTGCCTTAGGGTAATATGG
>SNQJ01S0258201.1:0-12404 GCA_010110895.2 Picea sitchensis | reverse complement strand
GTGTTGGATTGAGGAAGCCCATCAAAATGGTTGGAAAACGACACTATCATTCAAATCATCCATAGGCTTCAAGAAGATGCCAACCATTCTTAGGGGTATACATGGCAATTAGATACATTTCTCTAGTTAATAATTCTTCCTTAAAACAAAAAATCTTAGAGGAATTTTATTCATCACCCATAGCAAGTCACTATGGATTTCATAAAACATGTGAACAAACTAATCACTCATTCTTTTGGGAGGGCATTAAAAATAACATCGAGGATTGTGTGGAAACCTGTGGCACATACCAAAGAAACAAAGTGGAGACACTAAATATACCAAGGGAGCTACAACCACTATCGATCCCAATGCACATATGAATCAACATCGCTATGGATTTTATAGTGGGAATTTCGAGGGAAAGAAAAAAAATTGTGATCATGGTGGTAGTCAACCATATCTCCAAATATGCTCATTTTTCTTCCCTACCACATCCATTTACCCCCTCCTAATTTTCCCAAGTCTTCCTTAATCACATTTTTTAATTATATGGTATTCCCACTTCCACTATCTCAGACTAGGACCCTACCTTCATTAGAAAATTTCATCAGGATTTATTTAAACTATAGGGTACCTATCTAAAAATGAGCACCACATATCACCCCTAGGCATATGGTAAATTTGAAGTGGTCAACAAGTGCCTAGAAACCTATTTATGATGCTTTGCATCTGAAAAACCACACCAATGTGCATAATGGCTTCTCTTCACAGAATGGTGGTACAATACCTCTTATCATGGAGCTACCAAAATGACCCTATATGAAGCATTTTATTGCCAAAAATCATTGTTAATCACTTCATATTTACTAAGCACTTATCAGGTTCAACTAATGGATCACATAGTACTCCACACTATAGCAGCCATTCTTTGCATACTAAAGGAAAATTTGGCTATGGCTCAAAATATAATGAAGCAACAAGTGGACCAAGATCCCTCCAAAGATTCTTTAGTAGTATCGGATCAGTTGTTTCTTCACCTTCAACCCTATAAACAAATATCACTCAAAGATCAAACACCTTAGAAATAAGCACCCAAGTTATATGGACCCTATGAAATCATCCAACACATTGGACAAGTGGGCAAACTATCTCTTCCAACCCACTCCAAGATTCATCCACTATTTCATGTGTATTTTCTAAAGAAGGTGATGGGATCGGAGTGAAAGGTGCAAACCAACTTACCATAACTTGATGAAGAAGGCTCCATTTGGATTTAGTTGGAAGTAGTATTAGATACCAGATAAAGTCAATTGTGCCAGCACATGATCAGTGAAGTATTTATCCATTGGAAATATGTGCCACCTGAAGATGCCAATTGGGAACTAGCCATGATCCTGAAGTAATTTCCTCATCTTCGACCTTGAGGACAACACTACTTTCGAAGGGGGAACGCATCTTAGGGTCCTATGCTAACCTCCCTACTTTAGGATACATATGAGTTAGTTAATTGTTTTATGTGTCCATCCTCTTTGAATAAGGTCCATTGGATAGTAGTGGATAGTTATTTAATGTAAAAGGGGCCACTTTATAAGTTACACTATGTAGTTGGTACCCATTAGTGACAGGACTACAAGTATTTCGGGTTTTTTCTATGGAAAATCTATTTAAAAATATAGGAGACTATGGAATGTTTGTTTTGTGTTGTGTATTGGGAGCTCTATTCAATGAAAGGTCGCCCTGCCTTAAGAGGAAAGTGGACATTGGTTTCCTTATTTAAATTATAAATATACAAAGGTGTCTTTATAGATTTCATCTTATTGTCTCTTATTTCTAGTTATTTTGAAATTATATTCTTTGTATATTGAGTCATGTTTCAATTTTCAAGGGTCACAGAATGCTACAAATGTTGATCTTTGAAGTGGCTTGATGGCATACGGGGAGAATTTAAAATATGTTCTTTCAAGTTGGATTGAAGGTCTATCGAGGGAATTCACATTGGAGAATATTTGAGGTCTAAAATGGGCCTCCTAAGGATAATAATAAAATAATAGTTAAAATAATAAAACAAGTGTTATGAATTTTCAAAGGGAAAAATAAAAAACTACTTTTTTATCATATTTTCAACTTATCTCCTTATAGGTTTGCTCAAATTTCAAGTGTAGGCATTCCTTGATGACTACCCAGTTTGCATACTTTTGATAGACCCGAAGTGAGATAAAATGGAAATCCATGTTGTTTATGTTCAAAGTATCGAATTCAAATGGTATCCAATATGGCCCTTTGGTTGTTACCTCAAAGGGTTCCTTCAAGTTGGGCCAATTGGCCCATGTGAAATTCAAAATATTTCTTCAAATGGGTGTGAGAAACATTTTGGGTGTGAGAAACATTTTGTTGTATTTTGAAATATTATCTTTGAAGTGGCTCAAATAGGTTATTCTTTGGAAGAGGCCCAATGGCCTATTGGACCAATATTTTGAAAGTCCCTAATACAATCTTTAGAAGAGGCCCAATGACCTAATAGGCCAATCTTTTGAAATTTCCGATGACATATTTTGAAGAGGCCTAATGGCCTATCAGGCCAATCTTTTGAAAGTGCATGATCTCATATTTTGAAGAGGTTTGATGGCCTTTTAGGCCAATATTTCAAAAATTCCCAATCACATCTTTCTAAAGGTCCCAATGGCATTTTTTTTCCAACGAGTGCATGTTCAAAAGAGTCTTGATCAGATATTATGAAATGGATTGATAGCCATATATCTTGAAGTGAAATTTTTGAAAGAGTCTCAATGGTTTATTAAGGGTAATTGATGTTGGAATATTCACCAATACTGAGGGGGGGTGAATCAATATTGAACACTTTTTACCACTTTTAATTAGAACATGTAATCATTGAATTATCAACAATTTATCACTTATGATCGCATTCAAAATATTATGAACAATACCATTAAAGAATGCATAACTTATAACCATAGATACACAATACACATGAATTTTACGTGGAAACCAAAATGGGAGAAAACCACATAATGTTTTCTTATATATCAGAAGATTACATTCATAGGCAACACCAACTTCCAAAATTATCCAGCACCAACTTGAAGGATGCACCGACACCCTAGTTTACAGTCTCCAACCCAAAGGAAGCTACAACTCCTTCGATTATCCAGCTCCAACTGGAAGGAGGCTCCAACACCCTGATTTATAAGCTCCAATCGAAAGGAAGCTTGTTGGTTTTACTGCTTTCTTTTACCATCTGAGTTATTGACCCAGGGTTCATGTATTTTGGGTTTCCAACAAAGCCTCTAAAACTATCGGCCATGTTGGTAAACCAGAAGGCAACATAGTACACAGAATGCATTGTGCAGTCTCACACGAGATAGCTTTAAATGGGTGGTTGTAAGACTCGGGTGTTTACAGTCTAGGATTGAGTATGAGATAGGCGTTTATTAATATGATCCATATACTATGAATCGTGATTTTAATCTACTATTACTCATGGGTGTGCATCTATCTTTCACAGTTTACTTCCCAAATCAACACAATCGTATTCCAAAACAATGTATTAACTCACTCATTAGCATAACAATTAACTACTGAAAGAAAACAAAGATATACATGCATTCATCACATCACACAGATATTACCGTGGTTCACCCCCTCCTGGGCTACATCCACAAAGATTTGGCTCTTGGCTCTTTTATTATGGTAGTTCTGCATCTTCAGTGCCACGCGCTTACAATTCCCTCTGATGGGTAAGATCTGTATGAAGCGAACTAGATCGCACCAAGCTCCGTAGCCTACGATCTAATCCTTGGATATTCCTTCTTTCCTTTGTTCTTAGCTCAATAGCTTACAAAATTGGTCCATAACCATATTACATAACGCATCAACTCGTACATAGCTACGATAGAACATTACAAAAGTTGAACTAATACAAAAGCGAATCAACCTCTATATGATACATGTGTATCTCTATTTATATATATTGGGATCTTCAGCCATTTACAATGTATTACCAAAACCCTAACCCTACCGATGTTAGGTCTTCCTCCCATGCACGCATTTTTTTCTTCCTCCAGCTATCGCTTTCCTTGTGCATGCTTTCTTGCATGTGTGCGTGATGTGTTACCTTCCAGATGTTACTTTCATTTATGAATGCTTTCTTTCCCACGATCATCCTTCTTTCCACTTCAGCCTGGTGCCAACAGGCCCCCAAAACTGACATGTGACTCGTCCCAAGTCACCTAATCCTTCTGAGCTTCTTCAATCTCCTTGGTGATCGTCTAGAACTTTTCCTTGAGCTCTGATGCTTTTGTCAGTGCCTGCAGGGTCTTCTCCTTGATGGTGTCTACTACCTGAACTGCCACTTTGTTGCTCAACAATCCTGCACATTTGGCCTAGGTATGCACTATCTATGCTTTAGCTCCTTCTTCCTGTGCGAGTATTTCTGCTACTCGCTCCTGTAGTGGCTCTATTTGAGACTAAAACTCCTCTTTCTGTGTTTGCGCAGTGATAATTTTTGCCTGCATCTTCTTCATATTCTTTGCCCCTTTGAATCGTTTTGGGATTGCTATGGTCTTCTGCCTTTGTTTGAGTTCTTGGATCATTGCATTGATCCTTTCCTCTTCCTTGTCCCAGCGTTGGACCTGTGGGTCCTCCTCCAACCTTGTCCAAAGTTGTGTTGCTTTATCGAGCAATTCAGCTGCTGTGCTAACCTGTTGTTCCATATCCTACAGCTGTGTTACTACTTCTTTCTTTCTCTACTCCTTCACTGTCGGTGGAGTGGTTGTTGTGAGTTGTTCGTAGAGATTCTCGATCTCCTTCTGATACTGATCAATTGCCTGTGCAATCTGGTCAATCTTTCCTACTACTGGGAGTTCATTCCCTTGTGAGGTGCTTAGGATTTTCTCAAAAACTCCTCCCACTCTTCATTCCAGTTCATTCCTGTGTTCTTTTTCCTCCTGAGTTTCAATCTTGGCCTACTCACAGAATTTTTCCAGTGCCTTGCGCTTTTTTGTTGCTTGTTGTAACTCGACTAAGTTTTTATGTGCACGAGATTGTACCTCGTGGTCGACGCTAACCTGCAATTTGTGTAGTTCCCTTGATGGAATCCATGTCAAGACCAATTGGATGTGGTCCAAATCCTTCAGGGGTGTCTGCCCCACGATTTCATCCACGCGCAACATGCTAGGTTTGATGTAAATCGTTGTGTTTGTGTGTGGCATGGAGTGGACTGGGTCTCGTTCTTCTACCTCCACTCTTTCTTTGGTTTGTATTGTCGGTGGCTCTATGCCTCTATTGCTTCTTGTTGTCAGTGCTTCCCTAAATTTCTTGAGGAACTATCCCATTTTTGTTAGATCTTTTTGCAGTTTATCCATGTGGTGTGTTGCATGATCAAAATCTTCTGCTAAGAAATCTTGGACCATTCTGGAAATAATTTCCCCATCATCCTTTGTGATCGTATAATATGGTGATGCTCATTACACCTTTGATTTCTTGCGTGCACCTCCTTCCTGTGCGGCTAGTCTCTTATTCCCCCTTGGTTCCTATGTGATGGGGTTTGGGGTGGTCTCTTGTGCTCCCTTAACTTGTTTTGACTGTCCATTGGTCGGCTATGTAGTCTCTTTCTTCCCCTTCTAGGTCCCTATCTACTTTGACCCTTTTTCTACTTGAGTTGGCTTGCCTTGGCCCGTTCGTGGTTTCTTGGGCACTTGGATTTTCGGAGGCTCTGTTTTCGCCTGTTCTGCCTCTCCTTCTTTTGTTGTTTCCGGTACTTCCTGGGTAATGTTTGGGATCCTCCATTCATCGGGCCATTCATTGATGACCATGTCGATATCACCCTTGGTGATGCAGTAGTTCATTTGTAGCATCTATTTATATGGATCCTTCCTTGGTTGTATCCACATTATTTGGCATGTGGCCCGGAAGTTGGTGATATCCACATATCGTGCGATAGCCTCTGGTGTTATTCTCCATGATCGGTTGATATCTTCCTATATATACTGTAGGCATGCTTCAAATATGATTTTGGTCTCCCTCTTATGCCTGGCCTACGGCCCGGATCTTAGTAATAGGTATCTTTCTCCCGCTGGCTGTGGTCTGGTACAAAAGATCACATACCCTGGTTCTCGCCATCCCATCAAGGCTATGAGGGTGATCAACCATGAGTAATGGAACTTTATGCCTAGGTCATGTGCATCCTTGCAGTCCTCTTGAAATAAGTTCAATAGATATGGTGCCCAGCTCATAGAGGTGCCTTCTGTGCACTGAGTTGCAACTGCAATGACTCCTATTGGTACTTCCTCTTTGCAAAATTTTCTGAGCAATTTTCAAGCGAAGATCTTTGTGCCCAATTGTGTAGCTACGTTGTTGATTCGTTTGATTATGATACCACTCGTTCCTCTGGCAGTGCCATATTTCTTCTTCATTTCTTCTGCCAACGCTTTCTCCTTGGATTTGTTGTCCAGAATCAATGCGAGATCCATACCTTGGGTTGGTAACCCTGTGATTTGTGCGATAATCTCAAAAGTTATGGTGATGGGTTTGTCCACCCATATGTCCCCTCCATGTGTGACTGCTAACAACTTCTAGACGCATGCTATCGCATACTGGCCTCTGCCAAAATGTGGGAGCTTCAGGAAACCTAAGATTCATGTTATGTCCAGCCCAGCTTCCCACTAGTGTGGTTGGATAATCATTTCTCCAAGTTGGTTTATGGTTATGGTCTGCATAAAGACCCTCTGTGAAAGTTCTGGGAACTTGGTTTCATCTGATACATCATGGTCGGAATACTTGATCTTTCCAACATGACCCAGTAGCTCTGGTTCTATCTATACACTAGCTGGTATGTGTGGTAGAACAATCTATGTTGCAGGTTTCTTACGAGGTGATCTTAATATCTGAATTTTGTCTTCCTGTTGCGGTGGTTGGTTTGAAGTCCCAACAACTTTTGGTTGTTCCCCCATCATCCATTCTGGCCAAGCCAAGGCATTTGCAGAGGTCTCCTCTACTGTTTGACCTGAGATGGTCATTTGCGACTCATCTGGTTGCACTGTTTCTTCCAGATTTTGTGTCGTTTCGTTAACCTCCAGGGATGCTTCGATGCTTTTTGGTTGCACTTCTTGTTGAGTTTCCACTTCCTCGTTCTGAGGCACCTACGTCGTTGTTGGCGTATCCACATTCATGGCCTCTGCTTGTGGCTATTGAACCTCTTCCAGTATCAGTGTGGAATCCACTAGTATCCTCTCTGGGGATGGGATTTTGTCGATGTTGACGATCTCTGGTTGTTGTTGCTCATTCTCTTCCAGCAGTCCTCATGACCTAGTTTGAACCCTAGTCAGTCTAGATGTCTAGATTTCTTATGCTAGCTTCGGTGTTTCCATAGTGGTGATTGTCAAACGTTTGTTGAGCTTGAATAACTTTGGTGAGCTTTGTGGTCTCGCTATGTTCATTTTGGTTGCTATTACTCTCTCTATGTTTTCCTTTCATGAATAGACTAG
Organism: Picea sitchensis; assembly: GCA_010110895.2. Lineage (NCBI taxonomy): Eukaryota > Viridiplantae > Streptophyta > Pinopsida > Pinales > Pinaceae > Picea > Picea sitchensis. Next base: position 4,920 of record SNQJ01S0258201.1, on the reverse strand, counting down.
TTGCTCCTGTGCTCGCGTGTTACATGGGCTTGTCACAAATATTTTCGAGGATGCTTCCTCCATTATGCGTTTAATGCATCATAACTGTGGGTTCAATGCATCTGCAGTGGTTTCATACTTTCCATTACATTTTCTTTTCTATCTCTCGTTGGCATGTTTAATGTGATGTCCCATCAGTCCTTGTCGTGCTTTAATTTCGCTTAGTGATGTCTTGTTTCCCGTTTATTTTCCCTCTGTATGTAACTATTTTTCATGCCTTTGTCGAATTTTTGTTTCAAACTTCTTGTGGCCTTTTTATCTCTAGCATGTTGTGCGCTTTTTAGTCTTGTTTCCCTTTTTTTTTTTACTTCGCAGTGGGTGGTCGATTGTCCTTGTACATCTTCAGTCGGCTCCCATTAATCATTCCTCAAAGGTTTTTTCCTGCTAAATATCTTAACTGTACAGCTCCTCCATCGGTGATAGATTTTAACTCGTATGGTCCTAACCAATGCATTATGAGCTTCCTCGGGTGCTGAAATGACTTGCTGTCGTAGAGAAATACTAGATCTCCTTCCTTAAATGTTTTCTTCTTGATGTGTCGATCGTGCCAAGCTTTGTCTCTTGCTTTCTGCACTTGTTGATGGAATCCTCTCAGGATTCAGTCTTCCTCCATTGTCAATAACTAATTCATTCTTTCCTGTATTGCACCTCGTTCTATCATATGTGTGATGGCTGCTATGCGTAAGTTGGGTACTAAAACTTCTAATGGAAATATTGTTTCTTGGCCATAGACTAGTTTGAATGGTGTGTGCCCTGTCAACGTTTTTCATGTGGTCCTATACGCCCATAATACTGCTGGTACTTTGAGGTCCCAATCATCTTTATTGACATTACAGATCTTTGTTAGTACATTCTCCAAAATTTTGTTGAAGGCTTCTACTGTGCCATTCGCCTGTGGATGATACGGTGTGCTCTTTTAGTGGTGAAATTCAAACTCTTCAGTCATTGCGCAGATGGTGTTGTTTATGAAGTGTGTGACTTGGTCGCTCATCAAAACTCTTGAGCACCCAAATCTAATGATGACTTGTTCAAACAAGAAGTGTGCAGTTGTCTATGGGCTACAATATTTTACTGGTTCGGCTTCCGCCCATCTGGTTAGGTATTTTGTCGCGGTGATAATGTATATTGCCCCTGTTCTTTTGGCTAGTGGTTTACTTGGTCCCACAAAGTCAATTGCCCATTTTTCAAATGCATGTAATGTTACTTGTGGTCGTAGTGGCATCTCGTCCCTTCTGTTGGGTTTGCCTACCCTTTAACAAACGTCGCATCCCTGATAGTACTCCTTTAAGTCCCTGTGAATCTTTGGCCACCATAGTCCTGCACGTAGTACCTTTTGCACGATATATTTTCCTGCATAATTCCATCCTGCAATTCCCTCATGGGCTTCTGCTAAAATTCTTGGTCGTTCATTCTCTAATACGTACCTTTGCAAGATGATGTTTGCGCCCATCTTGTATAGGTGTCCTGCGATCAATTGATAGTCGTTTGTGTGGAATACCAGGTTCTTATTCTGGGTGGTGGTATATTCTTGCAGTGCAATACTTGTGCTCAAGTACTAGATGATCTCTATGAAGTAGTCATCAGCAATCTGTACTGAGAATAACTATGCATCCAAAAATTTGTCTTCTAAATTCATAGGTTCTTCTCCATTTGTGACCCTGGATAGGTGGTCAGGGCCTATATGCAATTTTCCTAGTTTAACTATTACTTCAAAATGAAATTCTTGAAATAACAGTAACCATTGACAGATTCTCCCCCCCAACACTAGCTCTTTGACTAGGTATTTCAGGGTTCAGTGATCTTTAAACATCTTAAAGTGCTTTCCCAATAGGTAATGTATGCACTTTTGTAGTGCATAGACCATGGCTAGGCCTTCTCTTTCTGTCGTGTTATAATTATGTTCTGAGTCTGGTAACTTTCTTCTTGTGAACGCTATCGGATGATCCAAGTCTCTTGATCCTGGCAGTGCTAAGATAGCTCCCAGTGCTATCGTTGATGCATCTACATGCACATGGAATGTCTTTTCCTCATCTGGAAATACTAATATTGGTGTGGTAACCATCTTTCCTTCAGAGTATCTAGACTGTGTTGACACTCGTCGTTCCATTGATACTTTGTATCCTTCCTTAATAATTTTTCCATTGGGGTTGTGATCTGCGCATACCCTTTGATGAACTTCCTGTAGTATCTTGTGTGCCCTAAGGTTGCTCTTAGCTGCGGACTTTTTTTGGTGCTGGTAAGTTAACAATGATGAGGATCTTGGCCGGCTCCACTAACAAGCCTTGTTTGCATACTATATGGCCCAATAGTATCCCAAATAGTGTTCCAAATATGCATTTATTGATGTTCAGTGATATCTGGCATTGTCTACATCTCTCTAACATCAGTCGTAGCACTTCCACATGGTTTTTAAACAGACTATAAACTGTCCAGTCATCTAGGTATACTTCAAGGAACTGATGGATGAATTCCTTAAATGTTGCGATAACCACTCTGGAGAATACTGCAGGTGCATTCTTCAGTCCAAACGGCATGATTGTGTACTAATAAGATCCCCATTATGTCGCAAATGTGGTCTTGTGTCTGTCCTCTTGTGTTATCTTAATCCGATGGTAGCCTGAGAATCCATCAGTGAATGAGTAAGCTTCATGTCCCCCCACATTCTCTAACACTTCATCCATGAACGGTGTAGGGAATGGGTCATGTAGGCATGCATCGTTCAACTTCCTCAATTCGATGCATATTGTGATCCCTCTTCCTTGTTTCTTGTCCTATACTACCATCGGGCTTATCCATTATGATTCCTCGACTGGTTCGATGATGCTGGCTTCGATCATCCGGTCGATCTCATCTTTAACTTTCTATTTATATATGGGGTTCAGTCTATAGGGTCATTGTCTAATAGGTCTCACTTCAGGTCTGAGTGGTATCTTCATCTGTCCCAGTTCTCCAGCTATACCCTTCATCTCTGTAAATGTTGTGGGAAAAAGGTCGCTATATTCACGCAACAATTTTGTGATGCTTTCTACTGTTTTCTCATCCCAGTAGTCTCTAATGCTGGCCATTTTGGGCTGCTCGGTTGTCCCGATGTTAACTTTCTTTACCTTTATTGGCGCGGAAATGACTTCTGATTCTATGGGTGGTCCTTCCACATCTCTTTCGCCTTCTACTTCTTCGATCTGAATGTTGTGTGGGTCATCTTCATCTGGTGCTTCCTCCTATACATGGTAGCATGACAGTAATCCCTTGACTATCTATTTATTCCGTTGTTGCTCTTCTGTGATAAATTCTATTTCCAGTTCTTTGATGAATATTACTCCTCTAATTCGTTTGAGGGTTGCGTCTATGTTGGGGTTCTCATGCTTGAATGAGAAATTGATTGTGAAGTTTTGTTGCAATGTCCTCCATGTTTTAGTTCCTTTGTGCAATTCCTGGTCTGTATACCAGTTCGCTGGTATGCCCTCTAAAGTATGTATGAAGTGATGAGGCCATCACTCTGGTGGTGTCATTTTCCACAACATTTTTCACTTTGCCAAGTGTTTCACCGGTGCCTCCTGTCCTTAGTATTTCAGTGGTTTGTTGTATTATTGTTCTGCGCCGAACCTTTTGCGCAATAGTCACTTACATTGATACCAGTCTGTAATGGTCTCTTTATGTGCACCCCACCATCTTGCGGGTGTGGCCTTAAGTGCTAATTCAAGTCATAACAGTCGTTGGTTTTCTAATACTTCATCTTCGTATTGTGTCAAGAATGTTTCCAAATCATTTAGTCCATTGAAACTGGGTGGTTCTCTAATTTCTATGCCTACCCATCTTACTGCGCGGTCTATTCTTGCACATCTTCGTGTGGATACTTCGTGTAGTCTCTACTGCCAATTTTCTAATCCAGTGTTTGAGTTTGTTTCTCATGAAGTAATGCTCCACCAACTAAGTACCCCATCTGCAGTTGGGTTTACGTAATCCTCATCGCGTTCATTTGTTCTATACAACTGGTCGATCTCCTCTAAGTCTAGGCAAGTGGTTTCTACGAACCTCTCCCCTTCCAATGGATCTAGTGGTGCTATGATCCTGTATTCTCCGGATTCAAATGTCATTTTCCTGGTTTTCAAATTGATTATGGTCTGGTTGTCAAACACCCAATCCATACCAAGCAGTGTCGGGTAAGGTGTTGTGTCATCTACTATTTCAATGACTTCAAAATCTGCTTTAGTGTGTACTCCATCAAGATCTATTGTCACTCCTTTCAGTCTACCTATTGGTAGGACTCTATGTTGATTTGCTAGTTTTAACTGGACATTTGAGTATCCCGGTGTTGGCTCTCCCATACATTGCCAGGTCTTCTTGGGTAGCACATTCACTTCGAATCCTAGGTCTAGTATAATGTCTCCCATATTGAAATCCCCAATGTTAGTATTTAGTCTAAATTCCCTACTTGTTCTTCTTCTTGTGTGTAGGTGGTCGACATTTTTTGGTTCTAGTTTTTCTTCCGTCTCGCTACTACATTTCTCTAGTATGTTTTGAAATATTTTCACAGATGAAGGATCACTTAATACTTTCACGCATGATTTCAAAAATCCTTTGATCATACTTACTTGTCCCTTGGGCTGCATTCCATTGGTATGATCTAGTGATGACGACATCTCATATTATGGGGCTTCCTTGAATGGTTGCACAATTGAAGTCGATGTTGTGTCCTCCTTCTAAAATTCTTGTCTGGCTTCCGTAAAGGTCTCCTTTTCTTTTGGTGCGTCGAACTTCTTTCTTGGTTCAATGTTCTTCTTTACCCATTGGTTTTGTGTTGGTTCCTATTGTAGTGTCCCCAAGGCCGAGCCCCGTTGTAAACCATGTTTGGAAAGGAATTGTAATCATGTTTTATAGGCT
>SNQJ01S0258200.1:0-16855 GCA_010110895.2 Picea sitchensis | reverse complement strand
TTGAATCCTCCACAAAACCACAAGCTAAAACTGGTGTGATGTGTCAAGTTATTAATAGTCGGAGTTACTTTGAATCGAAGACATCATGTAACATTGTCAGAGTCTATGGGCTCCGATGGTCGGAGTTGAGTATTCTGATGGGTTGGAGTTTGGTACTCCTAATTTCCGATCTATAATATATTGTGACCGTTGATTATTTTCTTCGACGAATGAATGGATCTCATTCCCATTCCACAAGTAACTTAACCATGATGGATAAATTCCATGTGTCTCTCTCTCAGTTGTTGATCCCTCGTCTCTGATGGACGATTTTGATCCCTTATCGGAGTTTTTGGTGCCGGGGCTTCGGAGGAACCCAAACAGTGAGGGTATGATGGTTGGTTTCAAACAACAGTCTCGTCGGAGATGGGAGCTTTGATGGACAAGTCCAATCTATGCCAAATCGCGATTGTCAATTCTACTCCTCGATGGATGGTTGGTTCATTGTCAAGGTTTATTTGCGTCAAGGGAATCTGATAGTGGACATGGATCACCGTTGATCCTATCGTGATCAACAGTTGATCTTCTTCCTCATTGTACTCTACGTCTCCCTCCATTCCTACCTGCAACAAACCTGCACTCTCGCTCGTGGCCTTTCTCTCACACACATTCACTTAGTTCACAATTTACACAAGGGTTATAAAATATGATAAAACAAAAGGATACAAAATAATACACAAATTCCATTCTATCAAGCTCGATTACATAATACGGCCTCTATGGGCTAGGTCACCCTCTCGTCCAGATTACATTGTGTTTGACCTCCTCCCACTCATGCTCATAGGCTCCATTTATAAAAAGAACAATATAATAAGGATTGGATCATTCCATATCTGATATATTCTCACGAGATTGCTAATATCGTTCAAAACAACATTCAATCAAAACAAACCCATCATTTATCCAAAAATTATGAGGAATTACATCCTCTTGGCCACGTCCTCCTTATGGAAGGTTCACTAAATTTCAATTTTGATTTTGGGTGGTTTTGCTCCTCCATCAAATGATATAATGCAAAATGATAACATGTATTAATTCAAGTGAGAATACAATGAAAAATGATGTAAAGTAGTCACATATTTACAATGATTTCAACAATGATATAACTAATAGTTGCATTGATTTCAGCAATGATATAAAGAAATATGAAATGATATATTTATTTTAGTGATAAAACAATGAAAAATTATTTAAAACAATAAGTACTTGCATTGGTTTCAGTGATGACCTATTGCAAAACAAGCATTGATTTTAGTGATGATATAGTGAAAATTGATGTTAGTGATGATATAGTGAAAATTCATTTAGAGCAATAAAGTTTTTGCATTGATTTCAGCAATAATCTAACACAAAACAATAAGGTACATTAATTTTGTTGATGATACAATGAAATACAATTAAAAGTACATTAATTTTACTCATGATACAATGGATTTTTCTCCCCATTAGTTTTTGTTTTTTTCAACTGATTTATTTTTTATCTTCCCGTTAGTTGATTTGCTTTGCTTTGTCATATGCATGCTTTGCTAATTTGTTAATTTTCATGCATGACTAATTTGCATGTGTGGATTCTTTGCATTCATGGTTGATTTGCATGCATGGTTGTTTTCCATGCAAGGCTTATTTGAATGCGTGATTGATTTACATGCATACCTGATTTACATGCATGGTTAATTTACATGTGTGGTTTCTTTGCATGCATGGATGATTTGCATTCATGATTGATTTGTATATGGAGTTGATTTACATGCGTGGTCGCATTGCATGCATGTTTGATTTGCATGCGTGACTAATTTGCATGAGTAATTGATTTGCATGTCTGGTTGATTTGCATGCATGGCTACTTTACACACGTGGTTGATTTGCATGTGTGGTTGATTTGCATGCATGACTAGTTTTCATGTGTGTGGTTGATTTTCACGCATGGTTGATTTGCATGCGTAATTGATTTGCATGTATGGCTGATTTGCATGCATGGCTACTTTACATACATGGCTGATTTGCATGAGTGGTTGATTCACATGCATGACTAGTTTTCATGTGTGTTTGATTTGCATTTGTGGTTGATTTTCACACATGGTTTATTTGCATGCTTTGTCAAATTGCATGATCTGATGGCTTATTTTTTCATCTGCGTTTTTCTTTATCAAAATAAAAGAAAAAATATATTATTGCATGTCATGAGTGTTGTATTCAGAGATTACATTATTATGGTAGATTTGTGAAGTTTTTGTTCATTCTCTTGGGTTTTTTGAGAGTTCACTGAGAGTGTGTGAGGTTGCTAATTTTCAATTTAAAAAGACAAATATGAAAAGTGAAAAGTGCTTCCTTTCCTTTAGATAATATTCATCAAAACGAAAATTGCATATTCTTTGCATGCATTTTTATATCTTTTGGATTTGAAAAGTGTCACAAACAACATTAAAAGTTTCTTCCACTACCTTTGCATAATTAATCTCCTTAAAAAAGAAAAAATGATTAATGTAAAAATAATTAGACTTTTTCTTTTTACGGTAAACCAACATAGACTAGGATTTAGGGCCTTGGTTCAGGGTTGGAGAGTTAATTCTCCAAGGCCAAAAAACCAAGCTTAGAATTCATTAACGAGTGTAAAATCCATTGTTGTAATGAGTGTGTCGGGAAGCTCCCCTAACACGGGAGTTAAGCAGTAGGTCGCATTGGGGAAAGTGGAGTGATATCTCCTCTATACATGTCTTGGTGTTTGTTAGACTACTTGGAATACTACACATATGGGGGTTTCAGAAGTCCCAATACCTATCTGGGAGGAAACACTTCTTGAAGCTTCAGGCTTAGCTACCCTGCCCATGCATCTGGTCCAACCTACAAATATTCACTTAACCATTCCATTGTGAGGTGGAAACCTTAATGGTTTTTCCTAGGTATCTACACAAGTGACTACAAGTGGGAAGTGCTTGTGGTGCCTAGGATAGATGTCAAACCTTTTCTTCAATCCCCAAGAAGGTACCTATCTTCACGAAGGAACTTGCACCAATAAGGTTTGTCACTTTAGGGTTACCGTAATTGTTCCTCACACCTTTGTTGGAAAACATTCAGGGGAATTTATTTCCCCTAGAGGGTTGGTTTTCGGAAGGCCCCTTTTATCCACCAGTTTGTTTTTTATTGGCTTAGATTTGATATGGGTGTTATATGTGGTGAATTTTATGTCTAGTTGGACATAGGTTATTGTTTTCTTCTTGCTTAAAACAAATTTTCTACTATGATTGATCAACATATATGTTGGTATCATATACCCTTTACTCATTTGGATGGATAGACCATGTGGTGATTTTTTTCCTACCTTAATAATCCTCATACCATGGAAATCATTAATGGGTAATCCAATGGGGGAGGACCAACTTGATGGGAAAGGACATTGGGAGAAGTCATGATGACCACCTCCTTGCCACCACTTAGTGGGATGGGTACTCCCATATCCATGCCTTTGACATCTATTCATTCCATTTGGGGGATGTCACTAGTAACATCCTTTCCTTTTGTTAGTACACCAACTTTTAGTATGCCCATTGCATCATCAAAAGTGCCCACACCTATGTTCGGTGGGGGGAAAGGCCTTGGTATTATTATTGAAACTGGACTCCCATATATTTCTAGTAACCCTATAGATATCCTGACTATACCAAATTACAGTTTTCCTTTTGGTTGAATTTTAACCCTGGGTTTGGTCCTACCCCTAGTGTTTTTCCTAATGTTGGGGACAATTATGTCTTTGGGGGCACCAATGTCCCCGGGGGTAGTTATCTAGGGGGATCAATGACACCATCTCATACCAACACTCCCTTTACATATGATACTAGTCACGTGCCAGTAAATTCTTATATGAACGCCAACCAAAGGACCTCTCCAAAAGGGGACTATTGTGCTTTTCCTTCTTTTGGAAACGTTGGTGCCCATTTGGTGGCCATATTGAATATTCTCGGATTGTCTATAGGGATACCATTTTGGTTAACAACCATTCTACATGTTCCAAATACTCCTGAAAAACATTTGATGGTGAAATATATGTCTCCTCCTTCCTCTTCTAGTGCAAGTCCATCTCCTAGTAACTAGAAGTCTAAATGGAATAAAAAGAGGAAGAAAAGTAAAAAGAAGAAAAGATAAAGGGAGATGTCACCAACAACTACAAGTCATCTGGGAGACACGTCACTAGTGATTTCCAGCCATACTGGGGATAAGGAACCAACCATTGCAAGTCATTTTGTGGGCAACACACTAGTCCCTATAAGTCATACTAGTGATAAGCAACCATCCACTACAATTCATACTGGGGGTAAGTGACCAGTCACTGCAATTCATGTTGGGAGCATTGATACTACTGAGAAACCTAGACAAGAAAGATGCAAGCCTAAGTTCCCTTGTATAATTTGCAAGGAAGATCATCTTACTCACTTATTTCCTCTCATTCCAAAGATCAATAGAGTTTGGCCCAAGTATAAAGGCTCTTCTACTCCATAACCACATTTTATTTCTCAAGAACCTACTCAACCATTGGTTGATGAAGTGGTCACACCAATGTAATATTTGGTCGATCCCACTCCTATTTTAGAGAATGATGTTTCTATCGTTCATGTGTTATTCATTGTCAATTTAGAACCTTCTAAACAAGGGGGCATCCCACTCACCTTGATCATACTCCCTCCAAGTCCTAAGAGTGTCTCCTTTGATTGAAACAGTCTTCTTGAGCCTCACCTTCCTTCTTTTGTACCCTTCCAAATAAGGGTCGAAGCTTATGAAAAATAAATCTATCAATGTATAGTAGATGAAGGATCCTCCACAAGCATTTTATCCTCCTCAGCTTGGAAAGCTATTGGGTCCCCTCAGCTTGTGTCAGCTCCTAGTCAGCTACTTTATTTTTTTATAGAAGACTTAATGAATATTTTGGGATTCTTCCTTAGTTTCCTATCACGTTAGGAGTGAATATTATTATGGTTGATATGATAATGGTGAATGTCCCATCAGAATTCAATATGCTTCTTGGACATGATTATATATATGTTATGAATGTTGTGGTGTCTAGGCTCTTTCGAGTGATCCATTTTCCTCACAGTGGAATCATTATCACCATAGATCATCTTTCATCTAATAATCACCATCCCAATTCACCTTCATACCATGCTACCCCATTTTATGTTCCTAGTATTTGGGTGGAATATATCCCACCACGGGTAAATTATGTGGCAACATATCCTAATTGTTTAGATTCTTATGATAAGGATCCTTTGTGCTCATGTTTTCCTTCTTGGAACAGGGTCCTAGTAATTTATCAAGGTATCCCTCCTGAATCTGTTGACACCAGTAAGAAACTCCATCCTTATATGGAATATGATCATCCTACTCCACCTATATGGGTTGTTGACTCTCCAATTTCACATGATTTCCTCGATTTCGAGTTTCCCTCATATGAGGCCATCTTGGAGGTCATGGATTCAATATATAAGCCAAAGGAAGATGTGACGCATCGATCATATATTCTTCCTAATTCAGAACAGATGAGGGTTAATACGATGAGTTTTTATTCAAGATAGGGGGAGTTTTTGGGGCATCCTATGAAATGCCATGTCTTGACCATTTTGATCCTCGTATATCTTTTTCAAAACTTTCCATCGACTTATTTTCTCTCAATAAAACCAAAGATCAATGTTTTGTACCTCATTTGTGTCTTGATGGGCATCAACAAGGAGCTGCAATAGATCATGAAAATACTTGTGATGAGTGTCTTTGTATGCAAAAGTTTGATTATATGTGGTGTGGCCCTAGCATGGTATGCCACATGATGCCATCAATGACCCATGATTTCATTGATGATGAAAAGAATCCTTGGCATGAGCCTAGCAATGGGATTTACTTTGCATAAACTGTTAGAATTCATAGTGCCTTGTACATAGGTGTGTGGTGTGAGTGTTGTTTTGTTTTGCATATATCAGGTCCAAAACTCCAAAAACATTTGTTTGTTTTGAGATTTCATTATGCATTTTAACCTCGAGTCTAGCATTTCTGGATGTGTTTTACACAACTCGTTAACGTTTTATTTATATTTTTTTATGGAAACATCCATTGAATTTGAGGTACGTGTTTCAATTTGGCATATAGGGATAGGTTTTTCCCTGCAACACCATCTTGCATTATTAACCGTCCATTTTTCTATCACAAATCCTTAGGTTCAATCATGTCAGGTTGTGACAATTATCCATCTTCTCTTTGCACATCATAACATGTACGAAAATTCCTACCCTCCATGGGAACCCTAGTTAGCACCCTAATTTTCATCTGGGGCCCATGTTGCGACTTCTTGTAGGCCCGGGAACCCTCCTATAGACGTGTCATAACTCGAAATTGAGCCTCATTTCTCTTTTTTCACATATATTTTGGCCTTATCCCAAGGGGGTTCCAATATTTTTATGTCACTTTGTAGTTTCACAAGCCTTTACTTCTTATGTCTTGTTGCCTATTGTTTTGATATTGTTTTCTTTATTCCCTCTTATCTCCAGTTACAACCACACTTGATCTCTTCCTGTATGCATTTTCTTACCTTCATTTTGTGACCGTTGTACCCATGGAGAGAACCGATGTTATGAGTGGACCTCACTTTCCACTACCCTATTGCATCCATTATGCCTAGGTTGGTTTTTCACACTTGGAAGATAGATGCATGTTGTTCAGCCACTTGGTATCTCAAGATGAGCTTACTTTTAACTCTTCTTCATGCTCATTAAAAGATGAAAAATACACCTACCGAGTACACTTTTAACTCTTTTTCAAACTTGTAAAAATTGAACAAAAAAGAAACTATCGATCACATTTTTATCTCTCTTTCGTGCTCATAAAACTATGAAGGAGACAAAAAAAAAAAGTGAAGGGGATTTTTACATTTAATCTGTATTATCAAAAAATGGCAGTTGTCAATCATGTCACCCTTGAACATAGCACATGTTTGCATCATTATCTTATAGTTGGGTTATATCTTTCCTAGGATTTGTACCATCAATATGGCATATACTCATGTGACTTGATACTTTTCCATTCCTTATGGAGAGTGCTCCAAATACCCCATGCATTGTCATACTATGCCATTAGTTCTCTTGTGTTTATGCTGCCAGGTCATCATTGTGTTGTGCTATATGTTCAAGGGAAGTTAAGCATGAGTCTACCATCTATTGTCTTGTTGATTATCCAAGTCATCCATCCCCATGTCAGTTGTACTTAGTGATTCTATTGTTTCACATCATCTCTCATTGTATGTTTCATGTCGATTGATGGGGGATACATTAAGTCCCTCCTTCTATGAAACTCTTCTCATCGAATTCAACACGGAATCTAGGAAAGAGATCTAGAAACCAACTAGTACCTTGAAGCTTGTAGTCCTTAGTGGTAGGGTTTCTCGCAATCAACAATGGGTTTACCTCTTTGAATCATGATTGATTTATTATATGAGTGTTTGACATCAGATCCTCTATTCACACTTACTAGATTGTACTAGGTACCTTGGGGTCAATTTACATCATTGGTGGGTCCCCTCGTATATGTTAATGATATACCTCAATGACCGGTAATCAGATGATTTCTACTATGCTCGACATCAGCTCATTATTTGCATGATGTAGAATTATACCATCGTGTTTGGGACAAAAACCTTAGGCCTAGGGGCACATCACTCATTCATATTACCCCTCCCAAGTTGTGATGGTGTATATCACTTCTACATAAGTACTTTGAAGATTATGGGAGCATTATCATTGGTTCTCAATGTCTTCCTGACATTCACTGTCACATATATCCACATTGCATTTGCTCGTGGCTATGATCCCTTTTGACATGGATCCACCATGTATTTTTCAGGGCCATGATCTTTCATTTCATTACATGGATCCGTAGTATATTATGTCAGGATCCATGCTTTGTTTCTATTCCAAGCATGGGTATGCCTACCTCAAGGATAATATATATATGTTTGGTTGATGTCTAGTTGCAGGTACTCATCGGTTCCTTGATATTCATATCTTTCCTTATGCCACCTCATATTCAGAATTATTTTAATGTACTTTGTCCATCCATTCCTCTGTTGACCTCACACATTATGGGGCATCTTTTACAACTATATTTTCCACCTTGGGGGAACTTAGAGGACATACTCTGGGGGAGGGATAATTATGAGCAAGATTATGTTGTTGAAATTTCAAGAGTAAGAGCTTAGGAAGAGCTAAGGTAAGGACCAAAGAGGACTACAACGCAAGGCCTAAAGGATTTTTTTATCATATGACTTGTACTTGTGCAAATCCCTCCACAAGATCCCAATCTTGTGTAACAATTGGAAGTGTCTACCACTCTCACCTAAGTAGATACTTCCCTCATTTTAGTGATGCAAGGAGGTCCGCCACAAGGGAGGCTTCCCTAGTGACCTCAAGGGATCAAATATAAAGATTATCCAGTCATACATCCCCCTATCTTGGTCTCCTTGTGGTTAGGTATAGGTCTAGGAGAGAAAATGAAAGGTAAACAGGTAATATTTTCACCTATTCGAGACAATAAACAATTTGAAGCATAATATAGACAATTACCAAGATATAGAACTTAAAGATGATCTCTTAGACACTAGATGATTAATAAATTCATTGGATGTTGCAAATGCCAGTAGTAAACAATTGTACAAAAACAATTAATATTTTGAAACAACAACAAAAAAAAATAATTAGAAATGTAGAAAATTAACATGAAAATTAAGCCTTCAACATGTACAATATTCTCCAATTGCTAGATGAAATTCCTGAGTATCTTAAGCCCCTTTTCCAAGTGTGTATGCAACAAATTAAGATAAAAGTTAGTGGATGTAGAATTTTTTTGTAAAAATAGTCATAAATTACATTTGTTTGCTAAGTTTAGGGTTTGAGAAGTTAGTAATATAGTTGAGAGAGAGAGAATATTAATTAGTGGTGAATGTTACTTTCACCACAAGAACAACTCTAGACTAGTGTCGATGTCCTATAGGGTTTGTGGAGTCAAACATGCACAAACTTTAAGATTGAAATAAAATAATGAGAAGGATGAGATCTAATCCCTAAGGTGAAAACACTCTTGGGCCTTAGGACTATACCTTGGAGAAAATGGTTACTAGGGTGCAAACTCTCTTGGGCCCTAGGTGATGTTTTCCTTCTTCTTATTCCACTAGGTCAAGGATCAAAGACTAGGGTTAAAAACCTAAGGTGTAAACACTCTTGGGAATTATGTTCTTAACCCTAGCAAATAATTCTTTCACAAAAATTGGACAACAAAACTTGTGAAGGAGAGAATCACTTACATCTCCTTCCTAGGGTTTGAACAAGAAAAAGTAACATGCAACAAGATAGTAATCAACACCTTAAGCATTAGAAATGACATGAAATTACAAAAAATTACTTACTTCTTCAATTTTCTAGGCTATACAAACCCTAATTGCAACAATACATCATCCAAGAAAGAAAATAAAATCCACAATATCATTCTCCAAAGCTAGCGTATGAGTTCCAAGAGAAAAAGAAAGAGAATAGCGAAAAAAAATTAGAGTTTCCCCACTCCAAATGAGTGAAGAAGTGATGATGACAAAAAAAGAAAGAGAAATAGCCTTATTTATAAGGAAACCCTAGTGCTCCAAAATTCACCAAATTTGAAAATACATGTCTCTTAGTGGGGCTGACCCCTCATATTTTCCTTTGCAAATGTCAAAAATGCAAAAATAATACATAAATTGCCACACGTGTGGTGACATCATGCCCCCAATGGGATAGGAAGGCCTATCCAAGGCCACGTATCTTCTCATGAGGTGAAAATGTGGTGGAAGAATGCTACATCCCATCTCAAAGTCATCATTGGCATCCAAGTGGAAGCAAACCCCATCATCTCTATCAAATCCTAGCATTACATAATCATCTAAATTCCCAACATACAAGGTGCAAGGGGGTGGCGTCTGAAGAGGAGGAGGTTGTGCATGATCTCTTGATTTCCACCAATCATCTCCATATGCAATGTCCTCCCTCCAATGAAGGATATCATCTAAGGTGTAGAGCTCATGTTGTGGGATTTATTCCCATATTTGCACCACCGTGACCAAATCTGTCAAAAATCAAGCCCATCTATCCATTGTCCAAGGTCCTAAAGATGTGAGAGCCCATTTCTAAATGTTTTACGTCACTGGGTGACTTGTTGCTCTACATCACACGTGTCATAGCCTACAATAAAGGCATAACATTTTGGGTGAAATATTTGACGTCCTTCAAGAACAATGTCAGGGGAATCCAAATTAAAATAGAATATGAAATCAAGTAAACTAATGTTCATAAGATATAGTAGTCCTTAAATAATCCAAAGTAAGATGTTACTTAAGATATAAGCCACATGAAAAAATCACTTCCGTATCCCCTTCTATTATCACACCAGCTCAGGAATTTATGTAAGTTGGCAAATTTGAATATGGGAGGGCCTTCATCATACCCTATTAGGTGTGCCAACCAAAATAGTGAAAGAAAAAACATAGGTATAGGGATATGTCCCGAGAGAAATAGTGAAATAAAATAACCCTTTAAGAGTAAGTGTGATAGTGGTACGCATTGGGCTTACTTCATGGCTTATGGTGTCACTGAGTCCACTTCTATGCACGCCTTTGTGGAGGGTGGGCTTGATCTTGAGTTACCACTTTCTAAGCACTATATTTTTTCCAAACCTTTTTATCTTCCTTTTTATTTGTCCTCTTATCATATTTGCAAATCCCCTTTTATAAGGTTTCAAGCTATAACATCACTGCTTGGGACTGGGGCGAACGTAGAAAGGGTAGAGCTCAAGCTTGGACTGGATTTTGAGAGTCATTTTATATCAATCCTTTCTTTCTTTAGCATCATTCATTTATTCTCTTTAGCAACTGTTGCAGTCAACCTCTGGGCCTTCAACCCCTATTCTCATGAGATAATGGACCATGACCCATCACTGAATTTCAGTACACTACGATAGGTTCCAGGGTGGAAATTGTTAAGTATGGTGAGGAACAGAACGTTACCCTTGTGAGGACCCCCCAGTAGTACCTCTTTTCCCTAGGCGGTGTGTTGAGGGGCGAAATTGACCGCTTGTCAACTGCAGGAGTGAATCTGGTCCGGGGTTGTCTACTTAACCCAAGCCATTTGGATTAATCCACTATGATGGGTTTAGCGGCTCCGTTGGCCGATCTAAGTCCTAAGAAAGMAAAAAACAAAACTAAAGAAGATAAAATAACTTGATGAATAACACTCGCTGAAAACTATATACAGATCTAATATAWATTTACAGTTTACTAACTAATATTTATAACATAAGTCTACTTATTATATGTATAATATATACAAATGAATTTATTTCTAATATATATATATATATATAACATTTACAAAATGCGAATTTTAATCTAAATCCGCAAAAATCGAATATGGATTGATTTATTAAACAACAACAAAGCTATCATTCAATCTTTTTTATTTATTTTCCTATAATGTTTATAAACAAGAAATGGAATAACAAACTGTCTAATTGAAAATAGAAATCACAGATAATAGAAAATGTTTTAGCTACAGGAGGTTTCTATATTCATTAAACTAATGAAATTAAACTAGTAAACTGACCTATTATCATATCCACTATTTGTTAAGTGTGTAGCATCCCATCTCCCTGTTTGATGAGGTAAACTCGTAGCAGAACCTACAATTGCTTCTCATAAATGTGAAACAGCAATAATGGAATTCAAATGATATAACATATAAGAGATACAATCACAACAATCTCATAATTTCACAAGCAGCCACATTGAGATAAATCTTTTTGTGAAAACTTGTGTATAAATGTTCAACAAATGATGAAGATAAATCTCTTAATCTCAAGTTTGAATAGAATGATTACTGTATGTTAAATATGGGACATAAAACATGGATAACATATAAATTTGTATCATACCAATCTGCAATAAACCATGATAGCTAAAGCAATCATAATTTAATTACAAATCGAAATAATCATAACTTGAATAAAAAAATGATATGGAGAAGCTAAAGCTATGAAAAATATCATATTCTATTCAAGTCTATAAATCAGAAATCCATAGTTTTTTCCCCAGGCAGAGATGATCTCAAGTTTACAAAATAACATGTTTATATAGGTTCCAGGAACAAAATGTTTCCTATTGATAACATCCAATCTGTTCAAAAAAATGTGGGGGATGCAACCTCCCAGATTTTACTTGATATAAAAAAAAACTAACCGACTAATCTATTTACTAAAAACATAAAGACTGTATGGCTGGGAGATCCCAACAGTGCTTCATATATCTTTGAAAATCATGATTTCTTGAAAACAAATAACAATAAAAAGATTTTAGATGTATTTTCAATTATCAAAACAAGCAATTCAAAATTTTCTAACTAGCTACAGAATCTCACGATTCTGTAGCTAGTTATAATTATAACTAGAATCATATTTTATTTAATCAAACAAAACAAACTAAAAAGTAATATATGCAAACAAATCGTGTATTTTAAATTGAGAAAGACAGAATCATACTAAACTTTTAAAATGATCATACCTCAAATTAAGGGATTCAAACAAATCAAGTAATCTTAGAGTTTACTATTGTTGTCGCTGCTTCCACGTTCTTAAAAATAACATACCCTGTAGTTTTTAGGCGTTTTTCCTTTGCTTGAGCTATGGATTGGAGCCTACTGTTCTCGTTTGCCAACAAATCCACCTAGTCTTTCAAGGATTTAAGATGAGACTATAGTAAAGGCACATCCTTGTAATACCTGTCGATCCAAGATCGACATTCATTACAGTGCGGCTGTAGAGACTGTGTATTGGCACTGATAGTATTAACAGCTGGAGAATCATCCATTTGACATGTAGGTTCATCATGGATTTTGATGCCATGAAAAAGAGGATTTTCCTTTAGACACAGTGGTATTTTGGTAACATAATCGTAGGGTTTGTCAGGACAAAGTCCATATGAATATGGATACTCTTCGGCCAAGAACCTGTCAATTTCCGAATCCGAATCCTCACTTAACTCAATTGTATTTTTTGTGTCTGCACAAGGCTTAGGTTTGTTTCAAGCACATCGTGAAACCCAATGAGCGACCCTTTTACTTTTATAATTAACATCGACGCTGCCCTTTAGTTTCTTCCCTGTGGGTTTTTTAACAATCTTAGTACAACTCTTAGGATATGAATCCGGTTGAGTGTCAAGTTGAGTAGAATCAGGGTAGGTCAAGGGTTCCAAATTAGAGACGGGATCACAGGGCATGAACGAAGGAGGAGAGATGGTAGGTTTCACAAGGGTTTCTGCAATAACATGCTTGTCAACCTATCCCAACTCACTATTACTGAAGCCATTTCATAACACAAAAGCATCCCAACAATCGTTGTTTAATTTCAACTGATGCATAATGATAATGT
Organism: Picea sitchensis; assembly: GCA_010110895.2. Taxonomy (NCBI): domain Eukaryota; kingdom Viridiplantae; phylum Streptophyta; class Pinopsida; order Pinales; family Pinaceae; genus Picea; species Picea sitchensis. Next base: position 3,343 of record SNQJ01S0258200.1, on the reverse strand, counting down.
TGATTAAACCATGATGGAACAAACTAGAATCAAACTTCTACCTCTTAAACCACTTTCCCATCTTGTATAGACTTCTAAGGAGGAAATAGGGCATGTTCAGTAGGAAATCAATGAAGCTCATAAGCAATCGCAGGTGATACAAGAAAACCAACCCAAATCTTCCTTCACAGGTAATGAACTATTTCACAATAGCTAACAGATCATGCCATCTAGGTTTTAAAGACGAGACATGCATACCTCGGTCGCAGCTAGTAATTTTCCTTGAGGTGAACAACAATGACCAGGGGACCTCTTCAACCTTTGCGTTCTTGAACCACTTTTTCCCCACAGCTGGTAAACCGGTAGCTTGGCTTATAAAATCTTCATTTACCTCAAGCTGCACGTCTCCTATCTTTGCTCTGCAATCGTCAAAAGTCAATGCGAACTCTTGGGCAACTCTCAGATTGAAACCATCAAACTTTTCAATAAATAAATGCCATCCGTTCCTTTCTAAGTCGTCTCTGGCATTGTCAAATGATAACAAGGTTTGGATGCCATTGGTATCAATCCTCACCACAGGAGCCATGGCTAACAGAAGGGAATCAACATGGAAATCGGAGGTAGGGTTTGATAGAAAAAACACAGAGCCATAGTCTCGAGTTTCCTCAATGTAATGCAAAGACAGTTTGAAATGGTAGGAAGAAGCGTTAATCACCATGCGTGGGAATGAGATCGTGAAGCCCGAGGCCATATAGAGAAATAATATCATGCTACATTTAAAATGACACCCTGGCATATTGGTACGCATAAGGATCAGAACAGTTGAAAACCATAGTACGCATATCCATGACTTGATCACAAAGATAAATGTATCAAATAAACATTGAACCATTAAAAGTTTTATGAATCAAAACCCCATTGATATTAATCGAATACTAAATGAGTGGAGGTTTTATACTTATGTAACCAAGGCACGTTTAAGACTAAGGGGTTATAAACAAGGAAAACAATCGTGTTTATAACAAAAGATGACAATTCGATAATAGACCATATGAATAGTTTTCCTTTAATAAAAAATCGAAACAAAATGTCAATCCCAGCTGCGAGTTTTCATGCTTACAGTCATGAAAAAAAAATTCAAAAGGAAGATGTGTAAAAAGCGACAAGTGATAAGTGTCGTTGCTCATGACGAGTAACGAGAATTTAAAGACCCTGTGTAGGCAACTTATAAAAAATAGAAATTATATTATTGCTGCCAACAATGGCGACACACTGGGAGAAGTAGTTATCTCTGCCAAATGAACGAGTTCATATTAGGATAATCAGAAAAAAAATTGAATAAAAAACAACCGGACAACTGTCTGAACATCGTAAACAATTTAAAATGCATTCCAGTTTCAGATTACTGTTATTTTAAAGAGACGAAAACTGACAACAATCTTAACAGAAGAGAGTCACGATATTAAAGTTAAAATCTTCAATACTGTTGACAGGGCCGCTGTTGCCAGTAGGCATCCATAGCCTCGACAGGGATGTCATTTAACCCACTCTGATATCTCTATCTTTCCAAGAAGTTCCAGATCAGAACGAAGGACATTTAAGGTCAGGAAGAATCCATATCTGAGAATTTTCATATACCTGACATTGCTTCGCTGCCAGCGGGCCTGTTCAGTACCCTGGTGAAGTTATCTTGGCGTCATGCATGCATTTACCCACTGCCAACAGACCTGTTCAGTATCCCGGCGGGTTTACAAGCACTTCCCACAGCTCTCTGAAAATTTATTTAGTTTTTTAGAGATTTTTAATAGAGCGGGGTGACGCTGAAAATCCTGGTTTTTGAACACATCTTAGTAAATTGTAGACCTTGAAGAAATTTCTTAGCTTCCCTTCATTAAGATCTGGAAATAGTTTGTTAATAAATCGACTTTTAAGAGAAGGGAGACATCTCTAAGTTATTCTCTTAAAGAACAGTGACACCGTAAGAAGAATTTTTATGGATGATTGTGAGTAACTTCAGTTATAGATTGAAATCAAGAAACGCTTTTCAAACAACAAGTTATCTTTAGAATGGTTGCATATTCAGAAAAATATCACAATTGATGCTTAAACAACCTTCAACAGTCATTTTAGAGGGGAATTTTTTCTGTTCTCTTTGTCTGAACTAGCCCATGATGCAGGCATGTGTGTTTTTAAAAAGAAAGACCGATAAGCATGAAAGGAAAAATCAAAACAACCAGCAAAGAAAAATCAATAGAAAACAAAACAAAAAATATTTACAGAGTGTACATGGGAGTGTCATCAAGTGAAGTACCTTTTTAGAGCTTGGCCATTCACTGGAAATGTGTTTGGATGTCCCTCTAAATGTTGTAATCGGAAGGAACTAGGACCCAATTTCTCAGCAATTAAAAATGGTCCTAACCACAAGTTCTGAAACTTTGTATGCTCTCCTTTTCCCTCATGAGGTTTGTCCCATTTTAGGACAAGGTCACCTACCTCAAAATTTATGTCAGAGGAAGAATTGGAATCAAACCATTTTTTAACGATGTGTTGATGTTGATCCAATTTCCGTTTCGCTTGAGCCCTCACTTCTTCTAATTTTAACAAAGCATTAATTCGATTCTCCAAAGGGGGACAGTCCTCTTCCTGTACTTTCTGCGATAACTGTAGATATGGAAGAAGGACATGTGGTGGAAGAATTGCCTCTCTGCCATAAACGAGAAAGAAAGGTGAGTTGCCCACAACAGTTTTAGGAGTTACTCTATCAGCCCAGATTACATTTAACAGTGCGTTATGCCAATTTTTATGGTTTTCAGAGACCGTTCTCTTGATAATTTTGATCAGATTCTTATTAGTTGATTCTGCCAAACCATTGCCTTGGGGGTTAATAGCTAGTAGAATACTTTAATTTAATTCCTTTTTCTAGAGTGAAATCACTCATCTCAAGAGACGAAAATAAGAGGCATTATCAAGTACCAGGCATTCAGGGATACCGAAACGAGTAATAATATTTGAATTCAAGAAAGATATTACCTGGCTGGTATTTACATCTTTTAATGGGGAAGCCTCAGACCACCTGGTGAAGTAATCTGTGGTTGTTATGATATACTTATGTTGCTGTGAGGATGGCGGATTGATTGGGCCTATAATATCTAGACCCCACTGTTGAAAAGGAGAGTCTACCGAAACTGGTTGCAGAGGGAAAGCTGGTTTCTGTATCCGTCCGGATGATTTTTGACAAATTACACACTTGCAACACAGAGCATGAGCGTCTTTAAAAAGGGTAGGCCAGTAATAACCTGCTCTTAATACTTTATGGGCAGTGGTGTCTCCACCAAAATTCCCACCAGCTTCTCCTGCATGTAAT
>SNQJ01S0258199.1:0-10090 GCA_010110895.2 Picea sitchensis | reverse complement strand
CGTATAGTTGATGATGTTGGTACATATTGATGAGTCATAGTTGATGAGTAGTTGACACATGATTGGTACATACTTGGTACATGGTTGGATGCGCTTGTTTATGGTACATGTTGATTACATATTATTTGGTACAGGTTGGTGCATGCACTACTATAAATGGACAGAATTTCCGACGCTTTATTGTCGTACCCCCGACATTTGACGTCGCTCAACCACTGCTTATGAGGGATCAAAAGGTGTCGGAAAATCTCCCGTGGTTTTTCCGATGTTGTACTATCGTTGGTATTCTGACTCCCCTAACGTCTGACAATCGACAACCTTTAAAAATTTAATTTCAAAGGACAACTAGAAAACTATCGACGACGTCCATCGGTCTACCGATGAATATTCCGATGCTATCTGGCCGATGCGACTGACAAGCGTGTTGTATTTCCGACACTTTGCTGGGAGCATATCCCGTCAAAAGTCTGACATGTAGTAGTCGGAAGACCGACGGACCTAAATATTAAAAAATAAAAAAATTGTTGAAAAGAGGCGAGGCATTATTTTTCTCAAGTTCATAAAAGGCACTAAAGGTTTCTTCAACACTGACCAACCCATTCCGGTTGCCAAATTCTACAAGATCCCGGAGAAAATTATCGGTTGGCTCAAGATTCAACAAAGGCAGAGATGGATTAGTTGTTGCAATTGGAAATGGGGCAAAGAAATGGCATGGAATTTATCAAAAGATGATTCTATCAAGTAATAGGGCAAAGAAATGGCATGGAATTTATCGACATTAGTCCCTCATGGCCACATAAATGTATTGTCCATGTTCATACCTGATGCAGGAGCATCGCCCACATCAAGCGAGCGTGGGGGCAAGCGCCAGACATTTTGAGCATGTGTTAAATTGTTTAAAAACTTTTGAAGAGTGGATACGCCAAACTTAAATGTGATAGTTAAGGAGAGGCGTACTTATGCATTGTATAGGACCTTGAGCGATCCGCTCTCGTCCATAGTAGGTAGGAAGCATTTATGTAAGTAGGTAGAATTGAATATTAGATTAGACATTTTTAGAAGGAGTGGAGGGAAAACGGATATAGACACCCTCATTGTGTGTTGTAACATATTTAGAAGCATTGGAGCATAGAAGAGAAGCAAAGAGCTGTGTAGAAACACCCATGTACTGATATTTGGATTAATAGAAAGAGGTTGATTCAAACTCATGGTTTTGTGTTTATTCTTTGTGTATTGATGCTGAATGCTATGCTCATGAATGTTTGCTTCCTGGTATACATTTTATTTTATATGCTGTGTATGTGATTTCATGGGTTGAGTTGAAGTCTGGAAGGAAGAAGGAATGAGTTTCAATTGTTTCTCTGTCTGAGCAAGATTCCTGTAAGGAGTGCAGTTGAATTGTCTGCAGGGAGTGCGTCGACAAGGAGTTCAGAGGGTTGTCTCTGAAAGCTCAAGAGAGGTAGAGGTTGTTCTCATTTCCTCAGAGTGTGGTCAGGCACAGGTGCTATGCAAGGAGTGCACAGGCCAAGGAGAGTCTCAGGGTTGCGAACCTGAGAAAAATATCGAAAGACTGCTGCTGCAGGTGTGCGCAGAGTCGAAGAGTTCTCAGATATTTTGAAAGTATCTGAACACTGCCGCAAGGAGTGCGTGAAAGTACCCTCTTGGAGGTTTGAAGTTGTGAGAAGATCAGGAGGAGTAAGGCCTTTGAAAATGTAGAGGGGCATCGAACGTTTGTAGCGCAAGAGGAAAAGTCCAAGGAAGATTTCTTGGTTTTCCTTCGTAGAAATCATCCAGGGAAAGAGATCGACGGTCAGAAGTTTGTGGAGAGGATTAACGAAATCCCGCTAGTCGTCATATCTACCAGAGAAGCGAGGAGGTTATGGCTGCATTCGGAGTTCAAGCTCAGGATATTGTGGACCATGGGATCTTCACAGAAATACCCGTCAACCGTTAGATCAACCAAGAGTTGCGTGAGGTTTAAGTTCCGTGAATAGGAGGAGGAAAGTTCCGACGAGAGGCGTGGCCATTAGGACTTCGAAATTCGTGAAATCGGGATTCATGAGGACGAGTGATTAGGAATTTTCATAGTGAAAATCATGGAATCAATCCGAGCCATCCATCTTGAGGAGACAGGTGGCAATCATCAAGATCCCGTCGGCATTTCGACGACCGGGGTTCTAAGTTGACAAAGGAATTGTGTCATCGGGGCATCGAAAGTCTCGAAATCCCGAGGTTGAATCAGGACTGCCCATCTTGAGAGGAAACGTGGTGAAGATCTAAGATCTTGAGAAAAGTCCCAAAAGGGAAGACTCCATCGAAGTTTCAGGATTCGGCAAATTGGAGGATCTGAGGGAAAAGGATCGGGAAAATCCATATTGAAAACCCTGTAGACGATCTAAGTCGTCCATCAATTGGGACACGTGTCAGAAATCTGAGGGAAGTTGGGAATCGACATTTCGGGAGTCAGGGAGACAAGGAATACTTGTAACTTGGAATCGTGAAGCCCGATTTTCCGAAAGGAAGGAGAGCTCCGTGTGGGACCCAGCTGACGTCATCTCGTCAGAATGAGGCATCGGGAATTTGAAGTCGTTGAGACCCCAAGAGAAAATCAGGGCCATTAATATCTAGAGGATGTGTGGCGACAATAAAGGCTATTCTGGAAATTCCCCAAAAGGAAAAGTCAATTGTCGGGAAGTCGGGAAATTGAGAATCCCGTGGACAAGAGACCCAATACATATTGACACTCAAAACCCCGAACCCCGATAAACGGTATGATTGTGGTCATATAAAGGCAGGTCACATGACTAGGGCATAGCCATGAGGGTCTAAAGAACAAAGGGAGAATATCGGGAAAGTGGAGATCGGGAAATCGGGAACCAAAGGGTCAGGACATCGGGATTTTGAAAACCCTGAAACTCGATTGTGACTTTCTGTGGTGAACGGAGAAGGGACCAAACCTAAGGGTTGTAAGGTGCTGAAAAAAGACCTGTGGGTCAAATCTTAATAAGGATTCCAGGGGAGAATCAAAGGAGCCACTCCGGCTCGAGGCCAATTTAGAACAATCCTTAAGACCGGGAGGTCAGGCGCGGGACCTGCTGAGGTGGGTGCCTGGGTGGACGCCATCAAGTGGTATCAGAGCTTAGAAAAGCTTCTTTTCTTTCTGTAGCAGGAAGAAGGAAGATTCACCATGCCACTGAGAAGGAGAGATAGACAATCACCCGATCTAGAGGAGGAAAGGGAGACGTCCAGAGGAAGGGGTAGATAGGTGCAGAACCCAGAAGTAGAAAGATATCTGCATAACATACGCGCCAGACTTGTGGACGTGGAGATAAGACAAAAATGCACAACTGATGTAGGAGATATTAGTGAGTCCGAAAATGAAGATGATGTTGGACATGGAGAAGAAGAAATCACAACAGAGGATGCAACAAATGAGCGCTTACTTAAAGCTGTTGCAAGAATGGGTGCAAAGGCGAAGATGGACATTCCAGTTTATGAGGGAAATCTGGATGTAGAAGAGATTCTAGACTGGATTAGAGCTCTAGACACATATTTTGACTATGAAGATGTCAAAGAAGACAAGAAGGTCAAGCATGCCATCACGAGATTAAAAGGACATGCAGCATTGTGGTGGGATGAACTACAAGCGGATAGGCGTTGCCAAGGCAAGCAAAAAATTAAGAGCTGGGACAGGATGATTGCAAAGATGAAGGAAAAATTCATCCCCAGGGATAACCAGATTACTCTGTCCAGGAGAATGCAGAACCTGAGACAGAAGATGATGTCAGTGAAGGAATATATTGAGGAATTTTACACGCTGAATATCAGAGCAGGTCATCGTGAAAGAAATGATGAAAAGGTAGCTAGGTATATGAATGGCCTGAGATATGAGATTCAAGATGAAATGAGTATGTTGACCATCTGAATGGTGGAAGATGCTTATCATATGGCTCTGAAAGAAAAAGAGAAGCTGAGCCAAAATCAATGTCAAAGAGGCCGAGGTAGAAGTCAACCTAGAGGCAAATCTGTTGTCCAGGACAGAAACCAGAAGCCCAAGGAAAACTGGAAGAAACCTCAGACTCGAACTGAGAGAGGTGGAAGCTCACAGCGAGGGAAATATGTTGAACAGAGAGGACAACATACTGAGCAAAGAGGAGGGTATGCTGATAATAATACTTTTCCTCGTACTAGAGGTAGGGGAAGAGGCAGAGGTGGAGTAATTACATGCTTCAAATGTGGAAAGAATGGACACAAGTCTTATGAGTGTCCTGATAAAAAGAAAGAGGGTGGAGAGACTCACATCACCGAAGCACAGGGGAGAAATGTTGAGGCTGAAGACGTAGAAGGCAGAAGATCGCTCATGATGCAAAAAGTCCTTTTGACACCCGAGAAGGAGGTGGGGAGTTCAGTCCAAAGGACTAGAATTTTTCGGACTGCTTGCAAAACCAAGGACAGAGTGTGCAAGGTCATTGTGGACAGTGGAAGCACAGATAATCTCGTTTCAACTGAGATGGTAGAAAAGCTGGAGCTGCAGACGATTGAACATCCAAGCCCATACAAAGTTTCATGGCTACAAAGAGGACATCAGGTAAATGTCACTAAACAATGTTTAGTTGAATTCAAGATAGGAGGATATAATGGTAAGATATTATGTGATGTTATTCCCATGGATGTTTGTCATCTATTGTTGGGTAGACCATGGCAATATGACAGAAATGTGATTTATGATGGGAGGATGAACACATACACCATAGAGAAGAATGGGAGGACACACATGTTGCTTCCAATTAAGGATAAGGAGGTGAAGCCGGAAGTGAGAAACACAGTACTTCTCATGAGTGGGAAGGAAATTCTTACAGAGGTTAAGAAGAAGGAGGATCCACAGTTCATTGTGGTCAGAAAACCAAAGATTTTTCTGACTAGCACAAGAGTGGATGATTTGCCAGAAGAAGTTCAGGAACTGCTGGAAGAGTTTGTTGATATAGTAGTAGACGAATTACCTCGTTCATTGCCACCGATCAGAAGTGTGAGTCACCATATTGATCTCATACCTAGAGCTAGTTTGCCAAACAAAGCTGCATACAGATTGACACCGCAAGAGAATGAAGAGGTTAAAAGGTAGGTCTAAGAGTTATTGGACAAAGGTTTGGTCAGGGAAAGCTTGAGTCTGTGTGTTGTTCCAACAGTACTCAGTCTGAAGAAAGACGGAGTCTGGAGGATGTGTACTGATTCAAGATATATTAACAAGATAACCATCAGGTATAGATTTCCATTGTCGAGGATGGATGATCTGATGGATTGTTTAAGTGGAGAAAAATATTTTTCAAAGATTGATTTGAAAAGTGGATATCACCAGATTCGTATGAGGGAAGGTGATGAATGGAAAATAGCCTTCAAAACCAACAAAGGGTTGTATGAATGGCTTGTTATGCCATTTGGATTAACAAATGCACCGAGTACGTTCATGAGGTTGATGAACGAAGTCCTGAAGGAGTTCATCGAGAAATTTGTCATTGTGTATCTGGATGACATACTGATTTTCAGTAAAACAAAGGAAGAGCATCTGAAGCATTTGGCTACAATGATGCAGAAATTACAGCAAGAGAAGCTGCTGATAAATATGAAGAAATCCTCATTCATGAAGACAAAGCTCATTTATTTGGGATTTGTTATTTCTGCAGACAAATTGAGGATGGCTCTAGACAAGGTGGAGGTAATCAAGAATTGGCCATCACCGAAGAACATATTTGAGGTGAGAAGTTTTCATGGATTAGCTAGTTTCTACCGAAAGTTCATCAGGAATTTCAGTGGGATTAGTGTAGAAATGATGGATACAGTGAAGAAAAGACATAAATATTTTCATTGGACAGAAGAAGCTGAGAAGAGTTTTAACCTGCTGAAAAGGAAAATTACGGAACAACCAATTCTGGTGTTGCCTAATTTTCAAAAGACATTTCAAGTAAAGTGCGATGCAAGTGGATGTGCGATAGGGGCAGTCTTGAGTCAAGAAGACAGGCCAATAGCATACTTCAGCGAGAAGCTGAATGAAGCGAAAGTGAAATACTCCACTTATGATAAGGAGTTTTATGCTATCATACAGGCATTAAAGAAATGGAGGCATTATTTGATTCCGAAAGAGTTTGTTTTGTACTGTGACAATCATGCACTGCAGTTTGTGACTCAACAGGAAAAGTTGAATCAGAGACATGTAAAATGGGTTGAATATATGCGGAATTTCACTTTTGTGATTAAACATATTTCTGGTACTGCTAACAAAGTTGTTGACGCTTTGAGCAGGAAGTGTTTGCTGTTGCAGGAGTTCAAAGTCAAAACATTGGTTTTTGATGATTTCAGAGACATGTACGCAAATGATCAGGATTTTAAGGAAGCGTATGAAGTAGCTGAGAATCCAGTTCTCAAAGATAGCAGCAAATGGGCTGAATACATGATCTAGGAAGGATTGTTGTTTAAAGGCAATCATCTTTGAATTTCGAAGTGCTCCATGAGGGAGAATTTGTTGAAGGAGAAACAAAGTGGAGGATTGGCCGGACACTTCAGTCATGACAAAACAATCGCAAAGCTGAATGAGTCACATTTTTGGCCGGGAATGTGAGCAGAGGTCAAGAGATTCGTGGAACGATGTAGAATTTGCCAGCATTCGAAGGGGAGAAAGAAGAATGCAGGGTTTTATCAACCATTACCCATACCAGAAAGGTCGTGGGATGCAATTAGCATGGATTTCATATTGGGGTTGCCAAGGACACAAAGAGGATTTGATTCGATCTTTGTGGTGGTGGATAGATTTTCCAAGATGGCACACTTTATCCCATGTCAGAAAACTAGTGACGTGACTCACATCATGAATCTGTTTTTCAAAGAAGTCATTCGACTTCACGGCTTGCCAAGGAGCATAGTTTCAGACAGAGATACGAAGTTCATAGGGAATTTATGGAGAACCTTATGGAAGAAGATGAGAACTAACTTGGTATTTAGTTCGGCTTATCATCCTCAGATGGATGGACAGACAGAAATAGTAAACAAAAGTCTAGGAGATTTGTTGAGAAGCTTGGCGACAGAGCACCACAGCAGTTGGGAAAATATATTCCCACAGGCAGAGTTTGCGTATAACGACTCAGTGAACAGAAGTACAGGACATATTCCATTTCAGATTGTTTATGGAATGCAGTTGAGAGGAATTTCTGAATTGAGGGATTCAGAACAGAATGCAACTAGGAGCGCTAGTGCAGAATATTTCGCAGAAGTGATGAAGGAACTTCACAGCCAAGTAAAGGAGCGGTTGCAAAATTCAAGTCAGGAGTATAAGCGGAGAGCAGATCAACATAGAAGACAAATTCAATTCGAAGTTGGTGACTTGATTTTGGCACATCTGAGAAATGAAAGGTTCCCGAGAGGAACGTATAATAAATTGAAGATGAAGAAGATCGGACCATGTAGGGTCTTGAAGAAAATTGGAGAAAATGCTTATGAGATTGAATTACCCGATGGGATCGGAATTTCTCCGATATTCAATGTCTCAGATTTATACCCATACCAAGATGAGGAAGCAGGAACAAATGATGAACAGTCAGAGGTTCAGTGGAAAAAGCAAATGCCAGTTGCAGAGAAGCCACAAATGGAAAGAATACTAGATAAAAGAATTGGCAAGAAGACCAGAAGGAAAGAATACTTCAAATATTTGGTCAAGTGGAAGGGCCATACAGTTGAAGATGCCAACTGGGAGAATGAAGCAAAGATTCAGAAGCATGGATAAACCATACAAGATCTCATGGACAGGAGCCCATGAAGATTTTCAAGCGAGGGAGTATGATGCAGGAGCATCGCCCACATCAAGCAAGCGTGGGGGCAAGCGCCACACATTTTGACCGTGTGTTAAATTGTTTAAAAACTTTTGAAGAGTGGATGCACCAAACTTAAATGTGATAGTTAAGGAGAGGCGTACTTATGCATTGTATAGGACCTTGAGCGATCCGCTCTCGTCCATAGTAGGTAGGAAGCATTTATGTAAGTAGGTAGAATTGAATATTAGATTAGACAGTTTTAGAAGGAGTGGAGGGAAAACAGATATAGACACCCTCATTGTGTGTTGTAACATAGTTAGAAGCATCAGAGCATAGAAGAGAAGCAGAGAGTTGTGTAGAAACACCCATGTACTGATATTTGGATTAATAGAAAGAGGTTGATTCAAAATCATGGTTTTGTGTTTATTCTCTGTGTATTGATGCTGAATGATATGCTCATGAATGTTTGCTTCTTGGTATACAGTTGCTTTTATATGCTGTGTATGTGATTTCATGGGTTGAGTTGAACTCTGGAAGGAAGAAGGAATGAGTTTCAATTGTTTCTCTGTCTGAGCAATATTCCTGCAAGGAGTGTAGTTGAATTGTCCACAGGGAGTGCGTCGACAAGGAGTTCAGAGGGTTGTCTCTGAAATCTCAGGAGAGGTAGCGGTTGTTCTCATTTCCTTAGAGTGCGATCAGGCACAAGTGTCGTGCAAGGAGTGCACAGGCCAAGGAGAGTCTCAGGGTTGCGAACCTGAGCAAAATATTGAAAGACTGCTGCTGCAGGTGTGCACAGAGTCGAAGAGTTCTCAGATATTTTGAAAGTATCTGAAGACTGCCGCAAGGAGTGCATGCAAGGACCCTCTTGGAGGTTCGAAGTTGTGAGAATCTCAGGAGGAGTAAGGCCTTTGAAAATTTAGAGGGGCATCGAAAGTTTGTAGCGCAAGCGGACAAGTCCAGGGAAGAGTTCTTGGTTTTCCTTCATAGAAATCATCCAGGGAAAGAGATCAACGGTCAGAAATTTGTGGAGATGATTAGCGAAATCCCGCTAGTTGTCATATCTGCCAGAGACACAAGGAGGTTACGGCTGCATTCAGAGTTCAAGCTCAGGATATTGTGGACCGTGGGATCTTCACAGAAATACCCGTCAGCCGTTAGATCAACCAAGAGTTGCATGAGGTTTAAGTTCCGTGAATAGGAGGACGAGAGTTCCGACGAGAGGCGTGGCCATCGGGACTTCGGCATTCATGAAATCGGGAGTCACGAGGATGAGTGATCGGGATTTTTCATAGTGAAAATCCCAGAATCAATCTGAGCCATCCATCTTGAGGAGACAGGTGACAATCATCGAGAGCCCATCGGCATTTCGGCGACCGGGGTTCTAAGTTGACAAAGGAATTGTGTCATCGGGGCATCAAAAGTCTTGAAATTCTGAGGTTGAATCAGGACCTCCCATCTTGAGAGGACACGTGGTGAAGATCTAAGATCTCGGGAAAAGTCCCGAAAGGGAAGACTCCATCGAAGTTTCGGGATTCGTCAAATCAGAGGATCTGAGGGAAAAGGATCGGGAAAATCCATATTGAAAACCCTGTAGACAATCCGAGCCGTCCATCAATTGGGACGCGTGCCAGAAATCTGAGGGAAGTTGGGAATCGACATTTCCCGAGTCAGGGAGACAAGGAAGACTTGTAACTTGGAATTGCGAAGCCTGATTTTCCGAAAGGAAGGAGAGCTCCGTGTGGCACCCAACTGACGTGATCTTGTCAGAACGAGGCATCGGGAATTTGAAGTCACTAAGACCCCGAGAGAAAATCAGGGTCGTTCATATCTAGAGGACGCATGGCGACAATCGAGGCTATTCGGGAAATTCCCTAAAAGGAAAAGTCAATTGTCGAGAAGTCGGGAAATCGAGAATCCCGTGGACAAGAGACCCAATACATATTGACACTCGAAACCCCGAACCCCAATAAAAGGTATGACTGCGGTCATATAAAGGCAGTTCACATGACTAGGGCATAGCCAGGAGGGGCTAAAGCACAAAGGGAGCATATCGGGAAAGCGGAGATTGGGAAATCGGGAACCAAAGGGTCAGGACATCGAGATTTTGAAAACCCCGAAACCCGGTTGTGACTTTCTGTGGTGAACGGAGAAGGGACCAGACCTAAGGGCTATAAGGTGCCGAAAAAATACCTGTGGGTCAAATATTAATAAGGATTCTAGGGGAGAATCAAAGGAGCCACTCCGACTCGAGGCCAATTTAGAACGATCCTTAAGACCGAGAGGTCAGGCGC
>SNQJ01S0258197.1:0-12452 GCA_010110895.2 Picea sitchensis | reverse complement strand
CTTCTGCAGGTAGAAGCCTGCGTACTAGTATGAGTCTGCACTAGTACATTGTTGTAGAATGTTTTCTTAATAATAATCATTGAAGACAGAGACAACAACAACGGTGGTTTTCTCCCGATCTGGGTTTCCACCTTAAATCCTGGTGTTCATACGTGCTATTCATCTCTGTTAGTTTATTTTGTTGAATTACTGTTTAAAAGACATCTGATGAATGAAGAAATCCATAATAAGATCTCTGGATGCACTACTGTTTTCATAAGAATATACAACAAATGATCGCTCTAAAGTAGACTAAGATTTTTTAGTGAAAGAAAAGTTAAAAATTATTGATAGCTCTAAATACTGATTCACCCCCCCCCTCTCAGTATTTTCAACACTTCCTTCTTCAATTCACTTTGTCATCTTCAAAAATTCATTTCTCCTCAACCATGAGGATCCACGTGACGTGCCGCATTACACCGGAAACAACATGATGTATAATATCCATCCATGGGTGTTGTATATGCATGTGTATTGTCCTTCATGTCCAAATACCTTCATCAATCTTCTGGTCCAAAACCCATGACTAGGGTTGACATCAATGACAACAACCAATATTCCAACAAGGAAGTGGTACAATAATCTCCCTAGCAAAAGAAATAATATTTGGGATCAATTTGGAGAGACCTTTTTGAAAAGATGGGGTGCTAAAGAAGATCCCGACTTGTTGTTTTTGTGATTTACTGAAATAAAGAGTATGGAGAATGGAACTATCAAAGATTTTGATGTCATGTTTGAAAAGTTTCTCCAACAAATACCTAGCAAACTTCACCCCAAAAAATATCATCTACTTTTCCTCTACATGAAGGCCTTCCCAGAACATTTTGGATTCATGCTCAAGGACAAGGCTCCAAAGACTCTGGAAGAGTCCCAAGAAGTGGCTGCAAAAATAGAGGCTAACATTTCATCCTGTAAGGTAGAACATTTCTATGCCCCAAGATCCAAGGTTGATGCAAAACCAAGAACATTACGCAATATCGATCCCACTCAAGATGTTAGCGTTCCATGGGTACAAAGGATTGAAGAAGCAATAAATGACCTTGCCAAGAATCAGACCCTAATGATGAACATGATCACTAATTTAGAAAGGTCACAACAACAAGACACCGAGACGTCTTTTAGGGGCCAACCCCAAATATTGATCCAAGCATGGAAACCTAGGGCTCCAAATGAACAGATGGTCCCCAAGACTCTAGATCCATCAAATGTTATAAGTCAAGAGGAGATTCCTTGGTGCCTACCTTGTGGGGATTCACATTGGGAACATGAATGCCCAAGGAATAATGGGGAACCCAATGATATGAATTTATTTGATACGATAAACTCTATCTTTTCCACATCTCCCCAAGAATGCCTTAATATTACACTCGAACAATTTGAGGTGGGAAAGAGAGAGGATCCAAGAGGGATAGGATGGAGATCATAAAAAAAATGGACGAGGAATCAAGGGAGAATCTTAATAAGAAAGAATTAAAAGTGTACACAAGACAAAGAAATGTGCCTCAATATCCTCCTAGTGACACTAGGTTCCCTCGACCAAGGCCTCCTCCACCACCAACAAACAATTTTCCTCCTAGTTCCACTTTGCCAAAGACTAGTGACATAGAATTGAATATTGACATAAATGGCGTCTTGGAAAAGATAAACATACATGTACCTCTAACAAATATCATTAATATTCCTTTGATGAGAAGTAAAGTTGAGGAGTTCTTTAGAGTACAAGGTGAACCTGCAGACCCTCCTATAATGCCGTAGGATAACCATTTCATACCACACTATGATGAGCACCCACCTTTCTACATTTCCTTGGAAATGAACAATAAAGGCCTAAACATTTGTATGCTTGACTCAAGGGAAGATGAAAATTGCATGGCCTTGAAAGTAATGAGACAATTAGGTTTGGAATTCACAAGGCCTTACAAAAATTTCTGCGGGATTGAATCCAAGGCTATTCCCACACATGGTGTGATAGAAAACTTGAATGTTCACCTTGACCGATATATTGAGATGGTTTTCCTAATGGACATTGTGGTCATATATGTACTAGATGTTTTGGGAATGGTTTTGTCTATAAAATTTTCTACAATGTTGGGTGGTACTTTACAGATGGATTTTATCTATGCTACTATACACATGGATGATGAAACCAATGCTCACCAACCTAACCTACCAATGGAAAGGGATAATTTTTAAGAGATTGAACTTGACCCTAAAACCGAGGATTCCTTAGAGGATATCCCTGAGAATTTCAAGGAATATACTCCATACTTTATTCTATATGACCTCCCTTTCGCCCAAGAAGAAGATTTTGATGATATAGTGTGGCCTAAAAGGGATGATTACTAGCAACAACTAGACAAGTACAAAGACAAGGAAGTTGGCTCCGTCACAATATTGAAGAAGGGAGATACATAATTGTTGATTAGACTAAGCCAAAAAGACTTTCTTACAATGGAATACCACCCCTATCCCTCAAATCAATATACCAAAGTAATTCAAGAAATAAACAATCTCAAAGGAGGGGACTACAAACAAGGAGAATTGGTCTTAGAGTGGGATGCAAGGAAGGGCCAACCTGATGCGCGTAAGGAGTTTGGAAAATTTTGGCTTGGCCCCTACATAATTGAAGAGAAGTATATCAATGATTCCTACTACTTATCCATATTGCAGGGAAGGAGACATCCACTACCAATTAGTGGGTCCCTTCTCAAGTTCCAGCACGGGGAAGAGACTTGACTTGTTGGAGCTAACATAGATTTACCTATGTAGTGCATTTTCATCTTGCATTTCATTTGTATATATACTGCATCATGAATTCAAGCTAGTATAGTCTTGCATTTTCTTATATATATTGCATCCTCATTTGTATATAATGAATAATGTTAGGAAATTGCACTTAGTCATTGTATATTGTTTCTTTGTCATTTTGTAGCTTAGTGAATTTTTTTATTTTCAACATGCTTTTGGATTTATCACTAATGCTAGTGGATGAAATCCATCTACAAATACTTTAAAGGGTGTTTTTATTTGAAGTGGGCACGAGATTGCACATATTGGACAAACATAGATGTTGAAGTTCTCATGCACTCTATGGTGAACACATATCCCCATGTTGGAGATAGATGTTACCCCCCCATGCCTAGGGGTAAATATAGGAGATCATGTCTCATGGACGGAAATGTAGAACATGATCCCAACCATGATGATGATCAACATGTCCATATATGGCAGCCTAGTAGCCACCCTCATTCACCTTTACAACTACAGGTTAACCAAGGATAATAGCATCCAAGCAACCCAAAGTATGGGAGATGGTAAGCCATCCTCACCATAAGGTATGTTAGTCCTTCTTTCATGCAAGGTGTTGTGCTTAATTTGTTGGGAATGTGGATGAGGATATTTGGTTGAATTTGGATAACACATCATCGATTTGGGAAATTGTGTCAGTTTCCTTATTTCACCTCGGTGGTTAGATTTTATGCCCTAGTCTCGTCATTTCATCGCCTAGGGGAAAGGGGTACTATTGGGGTCCCTCACAAGGGTAACATTCCATTCCCCACCATATTTAGCAATTTCTTCCCTGGAGCCTCTCATAATGTACTAAAATTCAGTAATGGGTCATGGTCCATTCTCTCACGATAAGAGGGGGTGAAGGCCAAGAGGTTGATTGCCACTGCTAATAAAATAATAAGAAAATGATGCTAAAGAAAGAAATGAAATATTTCATAGGACTAACAAAATCCAGTTCAAACTTGAGCTCCACCCTTTCAGTGCTCACCCCGGTCCCAAATAGCAATATTATAGATTGAAACCTTATAAAACGAGACTTGCAAATATGATAAAGTGAACTAGTAAGCTAACTGATAAAGGGGGATTGGAAAAAATAGCACCTAAGAATGAGGTAATTCAATAGAAAGCGTATCCTCCACAAAGGCGCTCATAGAAACAGGTTAAATGACACCATAGGCCATGAAGTAATCCCTAAAACCATATCACTATCACACTTACTCTTGAAGGGTTTATTTATTTCCTGCTTCCCTCGGGACCTATTCCTCTACTTGGGTTATTTTATTTCATGTCTAGGTGGCACACCTAATAGGGTTGGATGAAGACCCTCCCATACTTAAACTTGTCAACTCACATGCGGTCCTAGGATGGTGTGATGCTTGAAGGGAATACTAAGGTGAATTGTATTAGATGGATTATATCTTAAATTACAACTTACTCTACATGCTTTAAGGGCTAATGTTTCTTATGAACCTTAGCTGACAATGTTTTGTACTTTGATTTGTTTTGGATGACCCTGACATGGTTCTTTGAGGGATGTCTTGTGATTGTACCCATGATGTTGTGCCTTTATTACATGACCCTGGCACATGTTATGGAGAGCAGTGGGTCGTCTAGTGATTCACTACCCTTAGACATTGACTCTCACATCCCTAGAACCTTGAACGATGGAAATATGGGCTTGGTATGAGCATATTCGGTCATGATAGCAGATAGATGGTTTGGAAGCCCATAGGTTGGGAAGAGTACCCCGAGCTTATTTTCCACCATCATTAGGGACATTACAACAAAATATAGTTAGAGACATGGCATAGATGAGATGCAACTCCCTAGAGCCTAGACGCAAAACCTGGATCTTGAACGCTAGCATTATTTTGGTGATGATGTCACCTTCTAGGGTATGATGCAGCTAGGGTTTGGTGATTCAATGTGGTACTCATGATGCATGGAATGACATGGGGTGAGGAGATACATAACTTGTTTCCACTTATCTCCGGATTGGTGCCACACGACCTTTGGAGGCCCCCTCCTTTCCTAATGATGTAAACCCCAACCACTCCCTGGGGTCTGCGCGACCTCCCGGTCTAGGATCGATCATATTCGGGAGTTGGATTAGCTCGCAGCCTTCTGCTGAGCCCTCAAAATAAAACACACATGAATTAAACCTTCTTTCCTGAGGGAAAAAACCTGATTATTAGGGGATCCTAAGCTAAGAAAATACTTACAAGGGACCGTGGGCCAAAAACTGTGAGCTAAATCTCAAGTTTCTGAAGAATTTGAGACTTCATAGCTCCCGAGATTTGAGAGTCTCAACAAAGTTACACCCCGTTCCTCCTGAACGCCGAATTGGCGGAGTGCCGAACAACAACAAGAATGAATTCGGGACTTTGGGCTTCGATGGTCCTATCTTCTCCAACGTGCTATTCTCCTGGAGTGTCAAATCTCAGAATAGATTGGATGACTCTTGTTCTACCACCAAATCGACGGTTTATAACCTCTTCGTAGCTTCTGACTTTAGGGATTTTCAATGCACCTCTCCACAGGTCTCCCAGAGTGTTGGACCAATGAATACACACAGAAAATGATCCAACGGACCACATGCTCCAACAAATGAACCGTTCATATTTAATTCGAACTTCAGGAATCTGGGCACCTTCACACTTCAACTCTTTGTATACTTCGAATGCCAAACTAATGGAGAATGAATCTACCCTCTACGTGGATCTCCTCAAACAACGCTCGATATTAACTCCGACCCTCGTGCCTTCAAGATTTCTCAAGCCCAACCAACTTATGCCTCAAATCCTCTAGAGTGTCAAGTCTTCGGACTCCTAGATCTATTTCCATGTGTCCTCCCCAACAAATGACTGCGATGGCCTCCGTCCTTCAGGACTTCAAGAGCCTCTGATCCAAAACACTTGTATCCAACTTTCCTCTAGAAGACTATGCATCTGGACCATGGGAACTGTTTCCATGTGTCCTCCCCCGATCGACGACGAGGATCCACTCCGCTCTTCATAGCTTCGGGAGGCTACCAAATTTCGACAAATGCGCCCCCTTTCTCCCGGATAGCCGATCTTTCAGACTCAACGATCCCCTGACACGTGTCCTTGCTGATGGGTGGTCTCGATTCACTTCAGACTTCAAGATTTAGAGAGGCTGGCCACCTTTATAACACACACTTGAAAATGGACGAATTCACGAAGTCAAAAGGACTTTAAGGGGTTAAAACCCATGCTATTTACTGCGATCTGACGACTCGCGATCCTCACACCCAGATATGATGGTTGTTGTATATTCTCTTCCTCTTCTATGGCTGCGCTTTCCTTCAAATGAAGAATTTCTCTAGATTTTTCAAAGGCTCGACCTTTGATCCTTCTTCTACGAGATCGACTATTGGGCCTCAGCTTGCGCTGCACCTCATGAGCTTTTCTCAGCTATTTCAAATTTTTTCAAAGGGACTTGGCCCTTTTTCCTTCAATAATCCTTTTTCCCTCTTGGAAACAAGACACTATTTCTCCTGAGCTTTAGTACTGAGAATACTCAGCCTCTGGCGCACTCCTTGCATTTTCCTGAAAATTCAAAAGATTTCATACTTGAAGATTTTTCGAAAATCTTCCTACGCCCTCCTTGCGCTTTCTCTGTGCAGACTTTTCACTTACCTTCTCTTGAGCTTGAAATTGCTTGGACTTCAAAGGGTCTCGATCCTTTGTTCTTTCAATAGTTTCTCGTGCCCTCCTGACATTCACGCTCTTCCTCTTGAGCTTTGTGGACTTTTGTAATGGTACCCAGTGTATTCCTTGCACTAGCTTCTCCTCGAGTCTTGGATTCTAAACACTTACCCATGCACTTCTTTCTCTAGCTCTCAGAGTATTCAATAACTTTGATCTGCACTCCTTGCACATCCTTTCCTTTTGAGCTTTTACACTTTACTAAGTGTAGGTGCACTCCTTGTGCTCACTCTCAGAGTGTTCAATAAATTTGATGTTCCTCCTTTGAAAATTTTTCCCTTCTGAGTTTAATACCTATTCTAGTGTGCCCACCTGACATGCTATTCCTAAACTTAAACAAATTTATAGCGCACTGGCTTCAATTTTTTTTTCAACAGCTCTAGTGTGCACTCCTTGCACTAGCCTCAAGAGCCCAAAACACTCAGAAACTCACATAGATAGAGGAGTCTATCTATTCCTGCAAAGGGAACATAATATACTAAATAGTATTCATAAACATGCACTGAAAAAATTCAGAGAAATTTAGAAAACTCATAGAACATACACACAAAAACTCATATGTAGGGAAATCTGCTTTTGTATTAATATTGAATGTTATTTACACTGTGTACAAGCCTGGACTGCAACCGAGTCTCAATTCCTTCTCCTCTCCTCTCCTATTCTCCTTAGCAACTAACTAACTAACTAACAACAACTAATCAATAGACATTACATTAATTTATACATGAGGGGGCTTCTCAAGCTTTCCCTCCAGATTATTCTAGCGCTATCATCTCACAATAAAAGCAACCTACCACTAAGTTTATTACAATAAAAAAATATCTAGTCTGAATCAGATCTAGATCCACCTAACTATCATCCATTAAAGGTGACTCTACACTCATCCTATACAAACACAGTGCCTCGACTTTCCTCGAGCCTTCAATCTTAAACTACATTGAATTACATTTAAAATTTGATATTTAAAACTCAAAAATTTGGATGGCTGGCATGTCCTTCTTCAGGATCCATTCCCTTCAAGTGCACTACTATGTTGGCTGTTGATGCACATTATGAGTTGGAGAAATGCTCTTGCATCATACTCTCACATTGACAAAAATCATGATCTCCTACTCATGGCCCCTATGCTGCTACTATTGATATCCTCTAGGGTCCCAAACTTGAATCTGGAGCTGTCCAACTGCTCCTCTGTCTTGCTGTTGTTGTTGTTGTTGTCTTGCTACTTCTGCAAGTCCTCCTCTGGTCACGATCCATATACTGTTGACTTTATAATGTGATGAATCCAACGTCAACTTCCTTATCTCCTCTATCTCTTTCTCCAGCTGGCTTCTTTCATGCAGTCTTCTCTACTACTACATCTCCTTTTCCTCATACATATCAAAGGGAAGATCATCCTGATCCCCCATGATGATTTCACTTCCTGTGGAATTGACTTTCCATTATTTTGTAGGCTCAAATTATACAACGATGCTACTGAGATTCCGATCAACCATATCCCCTGACATATTAACTTCTGCAAGTTCCTCTTCTCTCCTGTCATCTCCCTGCACTGACACAAATTCAACGTTTTCCAGCTGCTCCTCCTGCTGGAATTATTCACCATATTGCATTAATTTCTCCTGGAAGTCTTCTTCTATCGTTAGATTGCATAACCAATCCTCCAACATATTCAACTCCTTCTCCCATGGAGTGAACATTTTATCTGAATGCTCCTCTTCTTCTTTCATCACTTGGGAAGATTTTAAAGTTTTCTCCTTCTCCGTTTCCATGACAATCTTCGTTGCTGGATGTCTTTCTTCTACTGCACCTGCAACATGTGAACTGGCCTCTACTGGGATACTTGAAAGGAATACGATGATTCCTCCAATGATCAGAACACATCCCTAATCCTCCTCTTTCATCACTCCTTTTTGATCCGAATTCACTCTTGAGTTCTTGAGACTTTCAAACAATCTCATTTTCTTCACCTTGCCCACTTGGCAATCTGAAGTTTCACTTCTTCCCTCTTGGTAGTCTATGAGATCCTCATCTGATATCTTCTTATTTCCCACTTGGGAATATGAAATTTCATCTTTGCCCTCCTGGAAGTCTGCGAGATCCTTGACCGATCTCTTCTCTTCCTCTCTGAGGTTTTCAACTCTCCTTAACCATCTTCTCAATATCTGTCATTACCTCTTGGAAACCAACTACTAGACATGCCACTTTGCTTTCTTCCTCAAGGGACACTCATACCTCCAACTTTCTTGTGCTTCCTGCTGCATCTTCAACATTATTCTGTCGAGCTCCTCTCTAGTCTCCTTGAGCTCTTTGTCCATCTGTGAATTTCTCATCTTCTTATGGTCTCCCCTCAAACCTTTCTTCTGGCCTTCAGTAGCCATCTTCCCTTTCTTCCGGCCCTTATGGAATTTTTTTTAGCTTCCACTTGCTTGCTGTGAGCTACAATCAGCCTCTTCCAAGCTTCTCCTTGCTTAGCCTCTTGGTTCAACTGCTGGAACCAAATTTGAGCTCTTACACTCTTGTTGAGTGTAGGCTCTTACCTTGCGATCACTCCTCCTCCCGAGCACTCCTTGCTCTCTAGTTGCTATACTCCAACTTCTCACCTTAAGAGCTTTCACATTCTCTCCTTTTCTTGAAGAACACAACTAGTCCTTCTCCTTCAACCCACCTGGTTGTCTTCTGTCTGATGCACACTCGCAAATAGTTCTTCACACATAGAGAATCAACAATCTATCTTCTTATCCTTTGCCTGATGTCTACAGACAAAAATCCTCTCTAATACCACTTGATGCAAACCCCCACCCACTCCCTGGGGTTCGCACGACCTCCCGGTCTAGGATCGATCGAATTCGAGAGACAGATAAGCTCACAGGATCCTGTTGAGCTCTCAAAATAAACACACAGGCCTTAAACCTTATTTACCGAGGGAAAAACCTTCTTTTCAGGGGTCCCTAAGCTAAGAAAATACTTACAAGGGACCGTGGGACAAAAACCGTGAGATAAATCTCAAGTTTCCAAAGAATTCGGGACTTCGGAGCTACCGAGCTATGGGAGTCTTAACAAAGTTACACTAGGTTCCTCCCGAACTCCAAATTGGCGGAGCTCCAAACAACAAAAAGAATCTATGGTCCAAAAAACCCGTTGAAAATACACGGTGGGGAATGACTTTGGGACTTCAGGCTTTGACGATCCGATCCTATCCAATGTGATATTCTCCTGGAGTGTTGAATCCAAGACTAGATCAGATGACTCCTTTTCTACAACCAATTCGACGATTTATAACCTCTTCGTAGCTCCAGACTTCAGGGATTTTCAACGCACCTCTCCATAGATATCTCGGAGTGTTGGACCGACGAATACACACAAGAAATGATCCAATGGACCACACACTCCAACAAATGAAGGGTTCATTTTTAATTCAGACTTCGGGAGTCCAAGCACCTTCACACTTCAACTCTTCGTATCCTCTAAATGCCGAACTAACAAAGAATGAATCTATGCTCTACATGGCTCTCCTCAACCAAAGATTGAGATTAACTTTGGCCTTCAGGAGTTCTCAATCCCAACCAACTTATGCATCAAATCCTATGAAGTGCCAAGTCTCCAGACTCCTAGATCTATTTCCACGTATCCTCCCCAACAGATGGCTACGATGGCCTTCGTCCTTCGGGACTTCGGGAGACTCTGATCCAAAAAAAATTGTATCCAACTTTCCTCTGGAAGGTTATACCTCCGAACCACGGGAACTGCTGTCGCGTGTCCTCCCCCGATCGATGGTGAGGCTCCACTCCGATCTTCAGAGCTTCGGGAGGCTGCCAAATTTCCACAAATGCGCCCCCTTTCTCCCGTATAGCCGGTCTTCCAGACTCAACGATCCATTGACATGTGTCCATATTGATGGACGATCCTGATTCACTTTGGACTTAGGGATTTCGGGAGGCTTTCCACTTGTAAAACACACACTCGAAAATGATTGAATTCACGAAGTCAAAAGGAATTTAAGGGGTTAAACCCCGCGCTACTTACCGGGATTCAAAGACTTGCAATCCTCGCGCCCAGATTTGATAGCTGTCGTAGCTTCTCCTCCTCTGCTATGGCTGTGATTTCCTTCAAATGAAGGATTTCTCAAGATTTTTCAAAGGCTCGGCCTTTGATCCTTCTTCTGCGAGACTGACTGCTGGGCCTCAACTTGTGCTGCACCTCCTAAGATTTTCTGAGCTCTTTCGAAGTTTTTCAAATGGACTTGGCCCTTTTTCCTTCAACAATCCTTCTTCCCTCCTGGAAACAAGACGCTCTTTCTCCTGAGCTTTGGCACTGGGAATAATCAACCTTTGGCACACTCCTCGCGTTTTCCTGAAACTTCAAAAGATTTCAGACTTGAAGTTTTTTTGAAAATATTTTTGCACCCTCCTTGCGCTTTCTCTATGTAGACTTTGCACTTACCTTCTCCCGATCTTGAAATTTCTCGGAATTCAAAGGGTCTCGACCCTTTGTTCTTTTAACAGTTTCTCATGCCCTCTTGACACTCACACTCTTATTTCTGAGCTTTGTGGACTTTTGTAATGGTCCTCAGTGCATTCCTTGCACTGGATTCTCCTCAAGTCTTGCACTCTAAAGACTCACCCACACACTCTTTGTGTTGGATCTCATAGTATTCAGTAACTTTGATGTGCACTCCTTGCAAAAACTTTCCTTCTGAGATTTTAGACTCCACTAAGTGTAGGCGCACTCCTTGTGCTTGCTCTCAGAGTGTTCAGTAACTATGATGTGCCTCCTCTGCACAATTTTCCCTTCCAAGTTTAAGACCTGTTCTGGTGTGCCCACCTGGCACACTCTTTATGAACTCAAAACAGAGTTCTAGCACACTCCTTGCGCTGGCTTCATAGAGTTTTTCAACAAATCTGGTGTGCATTCCTTGCATTAGCCTCAAGAGCCTAGAACACTCAGAAAATCACACAGATAGAGAAGTCTATCTATTCCTGCAAAGGGAACATAATATACTCCATAGTATTCATAAACATACACAAAAAACATTTAGAGACATTTAGAAAACTCATAGAACATACACACATAAACTCATATGCAGGGAAATCAAATTTTGTATTAATATTGAATTTTATTTACACAATGTACAAGGATGGACTCCAACCGAGTCTCAGTTCCTTCTCCTCTCCTCTCCTATTATTCTTAGCAACTAAATAATTGACTAACAACAAATACTCCGTATACATTACATTGATTTATACACGAGGGGGATTCTCGAGCTTTCCCTCCAGATTATTCTAGTGCTATTATCTCACAATAAAAGCAACCTACCACTAAGTTTATTACAATAAATAAACCTCTAGTCCGAATCGGATCTAGATCCACCTAAATGTCATCCATTAAAGGTGAGTCTACACTTATCTTGTACAAACACAGTGGCTCGACTTTCCTTGAGCCTTCAATCTTAAATTACATTGAATTACATTTAAAATTTGAGATTTAAAACTGAAAAATTTGGATGGTTGGCGCATCCTTCTTCGAGATCAGTTCCCTCCAAGTATGCTATTACGTTGGCTTTTGACATGCATGATGAGTTGGAGCGATGCTGCCACATCACCTAAGGAGACTTGACGTCTCACACGTGTGGCTCATTATGATTTATTTCTTGCATTTTATCATTTTTAAAGGTTAAATGAGGGGTCGACCCCACTTTTATTTTTTTATTGACATATTATGTGGACAAATTATGTTAGGGTAGCATCATATAAAAGGATAACCCTCATTTTCATTTTTATCATGATCTTTCCTCAACATTTTTTAGAGCCACTTCTGAATTTTTTGCGTCCTAAGGGGTTATTGGTATTTCTCTCTCATGTGCTATGATTGGAATGGATCTCTTTTGAACGGTTTCCT